>JAZGTJ010008929.1:0-20214 GCA_036877575.1 Botia almorhae | reverse complement strand
ACTTGGTTTAAGGAATGCATTCATCCACAACCGCAGAAATAGTTGACATGCCATACTTTAAGTCAAAGGCTGCAGCCTTTTAAATCGAATTACTCTAATTGAATAAAGAACTTTCTTGAAGAGTAACTGATGTTGAAATAAGCTCTGTGAGTAATTTATATAATGTTAAAATACTTTCTCCTATCACTGCTTATATCGTAACATTAGCTATTTGGGGACAATATGGCCAGAGACAACTAAAGAGTAAGGAATTTGTTGGCTGATTTTACCCAATAAAGTAAACACTGCAACATTAGCTCAGCCAGTGGCAGGAGTTTGGGGGTGGGATTATCAGTCTGACTGACCAATAGAAGACGAGGAGTTGTTGTGACTACGCATTTGACACTAATAGGACACAAACGACACACATCATCCAACTATAAGGCAGTACAGTATGTTTATTATTTATAAACACTGTAGCAAGTTCATACAGCCTGACATTTCACTGAAAACGCAAACACCTACGTTTAAAGACATCTAATAAACTCTAATAAAGCCCAGCTGAACCCATTCCTTCTAAGAATATTCCCTGTGGATGCAAATGGGCTGCAAGATCTTTCACAACATCGGACAGGAGGGAATATCCTTTAGTCTAGCACTGAGAATGGAATGGTCAATAGGGACATAAGTACCACCTAATTAGGATTAATATCTCACTCCTTGCTGGCCCACAATAAAAATATCAGCTCTCTGGAGACATGAACCAAATCCGACAGGACCAGAAAGCATTCCAGCACTTCTTGACCCAGAAGTATCAAGACATTTGCAGGGTTGTCTTTTTTTGTCCTACTGTGTGTGACAACAGACAACTCTTGGAGATATGAGTGAGGACAGCTGTGCACACAATTAACTAAGATAATGGTTAATCTCAGTTATCTCTCTGTCCAGTCATGCTTTCTCTGGAAAACCATGGGATGGGGCAAAAGTTCACCCCTAGCCCATCTCAATGTGTCTTGTTTGAGCAGCTTGTTCCCAGAATAAGGGACCGAGGGAGTTTGCCATGAAGACTTGGCATGCTGACCGAAAACCTGGCAGGGACCCTGATGAAGGCAAATAGCAAAGAAAAGACAGGTTAGTCTTTATTTCCTGTGCTCTGGCTAGATCTTTTATATACATTCACATTTGTACAGCTGGGTATTGACCTGAACGAGGACCAGACTGGGGCCTTTTACTTCAGGGGTTGGTCGGGGCTTGGACACCAGGAACTGGTGGTCCCATTTGATGGTATGTAGCATACTTGTTCCTCACTGCGTTTTTGAGAAACCCCAATAGCACAACAATTGAACACACAAAGTGTTAACCACAGATTTTAGGAATGGCTTTTTTATCAGATTTAAATCAATCTGTCATGTGTCGTGTCCAAATGACTAGGAAAGAAGGTGTGGGAATTATGCTGATAAGATTTAAGCTTCTTAGATTAAAGCCCAAAGCTTTCCCTGTAGAGTCAGTGTGAACATTAGTGGAAGTGTCATAAACAGTGCAGTGCATTAATTGTGAACCCATCACTGGAAAGTTAATTACAAACACCCGGGGCGAGTCAGCAGTTGAGCACGCCCCTTTTCTTCAACTCTGAAGTGTCACCTCTCATTTCATTCTTCTAAACATTTAAATAGAGCACCACACTTGTCTTCACAATTCGCAACGCGAACCACAAACATTACAAGCGCTCAGCTTCCCCCCATGCTCAGCCCAGACCTGGCTGTGCATCACATCCCCACAAACTTAATTACGGCCCGTAATTACAAGGATCTCAGGGAGTTTGACTGAAAGTCAAATTACAAAGGCAACAAAACACAGTCTGAATTGAGGGAGTACTTGACGGGTCATTAAAGCGTCATTCACATTCAAATGTCCGCAGCGTTTCAACATCGATGTTTGGGTTGCACCACTTCGCCTCCCTCTTCTTGGGATGTTTGCTCAAGGACTTTGTGGTGGGATTGAACAAAAGCATCGTGGCCTTTCTCTGCAGGTCATGAGAAAAACAGAAGTTAGTCCAGTATTTGCCAATCGCTTCCACCCACCTAAGAGCTGCAATTACCATATCAGTTTATTTGTGTGAGAGCAATTTAAATTGTATCACAGACTTTAATAGGGTAGGCATCCTTCCAAGACGTAGACAGAAACCGTATGCACATGGATACAGTATAGATTACTTTGGAACAAAAGTTAGAGTTGGTAAGAAATCTTTAGGCATTTTCAGATTAACTCCATGTGGTTTTACAGAATAAATTTGGAAGTTTACATAATTATCCTTTAAAAACATATTATAAATGGGTACTACAGCGGTTTCCATCTCTTCCAATAAGTCTGCAGGCATTTGAACAGATACATTAAGCTTTAGGTGAATTTTGTAAAGGAAAAATCATCTTCAAAAGGAGCAAGAAGCCAGCTCTGTGATGATTAAGCCATTATGTTTTAACTGGAGGAATATTAATAATGAAAAGGCTACTGCCTATAGGGACCAATTCTCACTGGAATATTAGAAAACAACATCTCTGTTCCAAATTCTTCTTCAGTTCTTTCAACTTCCTTTCTAAATGTATTACAGTAAACAGAGTTGTCTTCTGTACAAGACAACTGTAATATATTACACAGGTGGACATTAAAGAAGCAGATATACACATTTCAACAGCTTCTACTAGTAACTGTTTTAACTGTTTTTAAATGTTTAAATTTTGTTTCGAACATATGGAACTTATAAATTATGCTGCAGTTTACAAATTAATATAAAAAAATGACTTTGCAGTTACAGACATGCCTATATATGGACCTGCTACAGAAATAATCATTTATTTGTTTGTAGCTGCCCTAACATCACTTTTTGGACTGAATGCAATCATCCCGGTCAACTCTATTTAATGCCAATAAACTGCCTTTTTTAAACAGAGCAAGCCTACAATTCTGATGCAATAATGGTTAGAACAAAACAAGAAACATAAAAGGCACATCTCATGACAGAGAACAGAGATGCATACTGCAGCATAAAAACATCAGTCAGCCACATTTTGCTGCAGTAATTGGCGCCGGAATGTATTTGCACTGCGAGTGTTGTGGTGGCTGACAAGCTGACGACTTTGGTCAAAGAAAAATAAACTATGCAGAGTTTAGTAGTTTGGAAACTCTTGGATGTGGCGTGTAACATTCCTCTATAGTGACTGAACCCTTACGCTTCAGCCTGTTCTTAAACTAACTAACAGTCTCGACTGGGCTTTACAGCACACCACATCCTTCCCACTGCCAGACACAAGAATATTCAGAAGCAGAGTTTGTGGTAAATTCATTATTCTTAAAAAATCTCTTAAGTGTAAACTGATGTGTTTTCCCCCTTATAATGTCTTGGCAGGTGTAACATTTGAAAGTAAATGTGATCTGATGAACCAATCAGATGTTTCAGCTGCACAGCCGTTGCTGCTGTGTTGTAGGTAAGCTCACCTATAATAACTTGCTAACCCACTGGGGACCAGATGGCTTATCCCCTTATGTTTTTTACATATAAATTAAGTGTTTTCTGCAGTAACAGCTTTTAATAAAAGACACATACAGGTGTTCCCAGGGGAACACGCTAATCTGATTTATATGCACCACACTGGGTCATTACCGTACGCTAACGGGCGCAGGACTCGAGAGGAATGTTGTCTATATAGACATACGGTAACATGCAAAATGCATAGGTCTACACACAGCCAGCTGACCAAGGGCTGAACCATATTGTTGCTGCTGCAGCAGTTTTTCTGCATGCTTTATTTGACTGCAGAGATCCATGCAGCAGCGTGACGACAGCTGCAGCTGGCTGACCCAGTTTTACAGCACCGGCTGAGAATTGAAAGTTTTCTCTCGCCACTTCTCAGGTGGCCGAGGGCCATAGCGAGGAGCTGAAGTCCTCCGAGATCCATCCCTCTCTCGCCCGTTCTGTGTCTTTTCTCTGATGTTCAGATGTTAGAAGGGAGTGAGCTATCAGTCTCATGACCTGGGCAGAAATTAGTGCTGCTTGCTGATCCTGAAGGCGTCCTAAAGGCCTTTAGTAACAGTGTTGTATTTAGTCCTAGGGCTGTAGGTAGGAATTCTGGGCCCCATGTCTGTGGTGCTGTTTATCTTTTAAGAAGTAAAATGTTTAAATTGTTGTGGCGCTCCTTTGGACCTTTCTCTGATCCTGTGGTGTCCTACACATTTCTCTGTGTTTGTGTAGTCAGGTGCCTGTGCTGTTCCAAAGCTTAGTAATGATTGTAGGGGGAATTATTGTCAGATTTAATGTGTTTTTATTTTAAGCTAGAGGATATTAATCATAGTTAAATCAGTTAGCTAAAATTGTTTGCTAAGCTTCTATAGGTCTTAGATGCTGAGCTTCAGCTAAAAACTGTGGAGTTGTTTTGACACTTGGAAAATGCCCAAGCCAGGATATGTAAGTGGAACCTGGTAGCAGCATTTTTCCCTCCTCAGCCAAAGCATTTGTAATCGCTATACTTTAATTTTATTGCAATTATTTTTGCAATTATTTATGCAAATATGTATTTGTATTAAATACAATGTCACATAAAATTGTTTAATCATCTGGACAGAAGATGCATCTTATTTTATATTTTATTTTACTATGAAAATGACGGAGTATTCTTTTCACAATTTTTTATTTTTTATAAAAATATATATTTTATTTATAATAAAGTATTATTGTCACTTTTTCAGTAATATTTTAACAATAATCCTTTTTCACAAAATCTCAGAAGGGCAGTTGTGGCCTACTGGTTAGTGAGCTGGGCTTGTAATCAGAAGGTTGCTGGTTTAATGTGCTGCCCACTGCTCCGGGTGTGTGCGTGTTTACGACTTGCAGTGTGTGTTTACTCCTTTCCAGTGATGGGTTAAATGCAGAGGTCACATTTCGGGTATGGGTTACCATATCTGACAAATAGGTCACTTTCACTTCATTTCAAAATGTAGAATGTAGTTTTGACAATAGCAATATTTCACTTTATTTAAATTTTCATTATAAACAAAATCACCCACTTTCACTCTTTGCTCTGCTTCCATTACACATCCCACATATTCAAGTGAGGTGGTGACTCCATTCTGAGCTTCTGGGCCAAACTAAATTGTGAATAATGTCTGAATAATGTCAAAGAAATAGAGTCATCCTAAGGATTACACAGAGGCATGTGCCCCTGCCCTAAACCCATTGTAAGGTAGGGGGTCTCTTCAGGAATAAACAAGGCTGTGTAATTATGTTTCCTTTGACAAAAGGCTGATTCTTTTGGAGTCATGAGGAACGTCGGGGATCAAAGAAATCCTGGGCTAATTATCTCAGTTCTGTCTGGGTGTGGGGGGTCTGGGATGTCCTCTCTCATTGGTCAGCTCGGTCAGGGTATCTTGAGATTACAGCAAGGTGAAAGGGGGGCGGAGTCCACCCCTGCGGTGGAGAAGACCCTCGGAGCATCATAATTGAAGACATTCCAAATTTTTGAAGGAATCAAGCACAAAAAGTTTGGATGGCGGACAATGAAGCTCTCAGTTTGTCTCCACACATGGTTCCAAAATCTTCTATGGCATTGTTACTCTCGCCTGCATTTAATTTCCCAGCAGTCCCCTTTAGATCACAGTGTCTAAGTCTCTAGATGTGTGTCTGAAAAGGCTATTATGGAGAGAGGTGCATGCTGGGAACAGGGACTGTGAGTCCTGTCTATGGTCAGCTATTATCCTCTCTTTTGTTGGCAGCTTTAGCAAAGAAAGCGGTTTCAGTGCGTGCAGCTTTCGGTTTTCTAGTTTAATATTCTTGGTTATGGATAATTTAAAATGGGTTTGGAATCCATCAGTGCACTTGACATCTTCGTTCAACCCCTGCCAGACTCACAGATCTCTAGCGGCCGACAGCAGCAGGTCATGCAGCGCTGGTGCTGAGCTCAGTGATCATGCCAAACCTGACCTGCTAAGCTGTACAGCAGTAATGAGCTGCGAGCTCATGCAAGCAGGTTAATGTGCTTTCATTGTCACGGTGCACCTATTAGAGCCGTGATACCTTTCAACCCACCTCCAACCTTAAATGGGGCTGACAGAAGGAAAGTCACAGCAAAATCCCAAGGGGAAAGAGAGGTTGTCTTTGGACTGGAGTGTACTTGACTAATAAAAAGATATACAGCTCTGGGATCCCAATAAAATACTATTAGAATTTTTTTAATAGAAATCTCTATTTTTTTCATCCATTTGATGTCTTGCTTATTTTGGATTGTTGGTGAATTTAGCGCAGCTCAAGGGGAGAGCGCTGAGAAAATGGGTAAATGACACCTCGATACATCACCACCCCCATTCCTAACATTTTATTAATGATTTAGCCAGTCTGAAGCTTGGAGACTAAACTCCCACTCACTCTAGCACTGAACTTTACTTTAATGCACTATTGATTAATCATAACGATCTGCATCAGCTGAATCACAAATATATGCTTTTCTGAAGCCGCTTAATGGGATTTACACGAAAACTGCAATAGCTCATCAAATAAACAACTTCTGAAACATTCCAGAGGCGCATTTCAGATAAGTAAATATATCGGCTGGAATTCAGTGAAGCTGATAGACCGTTGATTATTTATGTTCGTTTGCATAAGATTTCAGAGCGGTCATTAAGACAAAGTTCCACAGCGGCAACAACAACATGACAGCAGGGTTATTAATAGATTCTGGTTGCTGTGGAATGCCAGGTAAATTCAACTTCATGTCAAAATACAGGGGTATTTACTATAGAAATTATATGGCAACATCATGAATCACAATAACAATGTATAAAGCCACAAGCAGGCTTTTCTCCAAACTTCAGACATATTACAAATTTAAAATCATAATTAAAAATTTAAGTTGGGAATTCTTTATGCTAGCTTGTAATTTTGCACATTGCACATGCTGTCTGTATTGTTTAAGCAGCTAATTCACTTAAGCAATAATGGAAATCAGAAACATGCCAAAACAAATTTGTGCTTAATACAATTTGCACATGGCAGTTCCTTATCTTGAGTTCAAGGTTGTGGATGATGCAGCAGATTATTGTGATCCGGGACCATAAAGCATCACTTTATTAATGTGAACCTGAATCAGCTTCTTAAAATGCTGAAATTGTACTCTGTCTGGATATTTGCCCAGTTATAACGTACTTCTCTGTCAGTTAATGAATTACTGCTGCCCATGATTGTTAAAAAATGTCCACCAATGTTTTTTACAAAATACCTTTTGAGGCAGGCATTTAAGTTGGAATACAGCTTGCAAAATTGCTGCAATTGCTTTGTGAATTCACCCACAAATGTCTCTTATAACTTCACCTCTCGCTCGCAAATTAGCCTCGTTTTTTGGTTTGCGAAATAACAAAATGTTTCTATAGCCAGTCCTTTTTGTTGTTGTTGTAATCAGATTGGAATGTATTTAATTTGAGCCTCATGGGGTGACCGTAATATGTATTCATATAATTAAGCCAGCTTCTGCCAAGCAGGACAGCGTTGTGCATTCCACATCCAGCTGTCTTAAAATGTGTGTCTATAAAACCATGATTCTCCTGCACACTCATCCGCCCCCGGGCAAAAATGCATGGAATATTTAAGGGACATTGGCATTCCCGGCCGCTCACCAAAGCAGAGGCTGAGCCCAGAGAAATCCTCTAATTCTATCAAAAACCAAAACCATTTAAGTTGTGTCCACACCTAGTCTTCCCACCAACTACCCTGATGATCAATTCAAGAGGCGTGCATTGCCATATTCATGTTTTCTGTGTCTGTGTCAAGCTATGTGAATGTTTAAGCCTAACAGGCACTCCATCAAAGATTACTTCACTGTTTATAATGAAGCAATTGAAACAACCTAATGTTAAATTCTCATGGCAATTTTTGGTCTGAAAGCAGTAAAATGTTCCATTCATTTTGCATTCTGACACCTCTGCTTCACTCTGCAGTACCCGTGTTTCAATCTTCTGAGGAATTCCTCTGAACTGCAGTGGCACTGAAAGTGGTAATTGTGGGAAGAGGAAAAAAATAAATAAGTCTGTTTCTGTCATGTTTACCAGAGGACTTCTCCTCTGTTCCATGCTCTCCTGTCCAGAAAAGTAGGATTACGTTTCCAATGAGGCCAGTAAATCTCTTAACCCCAATTACTACACTTTACTACACTTTACTACATTTGGTGATTTATAGGTTTATTTTAATGACACATTAAAATACAATTTGTATTAGTATCCAAAACAAACTGTGTGCATCCAATGAAAATCCAGAACTGTAAATAACAGTCTTGATCCATTTTGACATGGCATGGCTGTCTGGCTAGGTGGATGGTGGTGTTTTGCCCATTGGCTGCAATCAAACAATTCTTAATGGCTGATCTTTAAAGCCTTCTTGGTTTGTACTTTTTGGATGTTCAACGGAGGGAAATTTGAGCCAAGTTAAGTTTTGGTTTTAATTGAGGTCGCATTTGACAGCGCTCACCATGGAAACAGAATTGGAATTGCCATCTTAAAGGGACAGTACACAGAAAATGAAAACTCATGTACTTATTTCCTTCACAGAAGAAATGAAGTCAGAAGGGTTTGGAACGAAGCAGCGGTGAGTAAATAATAACAGAATTTTCAATTTTGGGGTGAACTGAAAATGGAAAATAAAATGAAAAGTAAACACATTTTAATCTTAAACCAATACATTGCTATTCTTCAACGCAGAAGCAGAGACGTCCTGCGGCACTGACCTCTGAAATAGAGGAATTTGCTCTACTTATGTGTGAGGAAACATTTTCTGTCAATACCTCCTGTGACCTACAGATGCCAAACCAAAGACTTTCTCCCCATGGAACGATAGACATCTTTACACGCGGCAACATACAGAAATAGCTCAGAGATCAGCCGATTGCATTCTGAGATGCCTCACAGCATACTGATTGCTATTCCTCTCTGATAGCAGTGAGTTCCCTCGGTGTAAACACAGGACTGCAAAATTAAAGAACTGTATGTGATGCAGAATCGTTGCTATAATATCTGTTTATCTAAGAAATGTTATTGATTTTGCAGGGGGAGTATTTGAACACAAAGATGCTTATGTATAAGAGGGTGGAGAGGCTTGTGAATTTTAGATATACTGTGCAACAACTGTTACATATATATATATATTCTAGTATGCATGTACACAAATGGTACACGAGTATTCCAGTGAGCAACATAAAGCAAAAGTTTATGAAAAAGGGCTACTGGGCTAAAGCAGCCAGGTCTCTTTAGGAGGACGAATGAAATCAGTACAGACAAATGAAATTGGACACGAGAGAGTCAACTCCAGGAGGGCAAGAGAAGGATCAGAAACCCAGCATCAGGGATCAGCTTGCCTATGGTGACAGTCTGGATGAGAGAGATGACCATCAGCCAGCAGCCAGTCCTACTCTGACACATCCACTGGACCGACCACAGATAAAGCATCAACAACAGTCTCTAATCTCAGTCCTTTTCACTTTAGATTGGCTAGTGAGCCTCTTTTAAACCCCCCAGCCAACATGTTTACGTTTGAAGGGCTTCCTGGACAGCAAACAACTCCCTTTCAGCAGTTCTCTCTCTCCATCTCCCCCCCATAAACTAATTAACACGCGTAGAACATATGGCCACAAGCACAGGAAAAGTAATCATATGCAAATCTCTGAGATGTATTTTAGGGGCTTTATTCTGCCTGGGATGCATGCCACGAAACCAGTCAGGACAATGCGATGAAATATCCCACATTGCTGTATTTGTGTCTATGGAGACTAAAGACGAAGAATATTAAATAGCTCCTCTCTCTTCCATGAATGGTAAGTTTGGTCTTTGAACCATATTCTTTATTTAGTGAGTAAAGAAAACTATTTCACCAGTCGCTGCACTTCACCATCATATATCGTCATGTGGAACACAAAGCGTCTGGTTTATTTCAGGGTATAATGAACGCGATGGAAAGTGTGGCGCTTGTAAGCGTTCAATGATCTCACTTCTTCGATAAAAGTTCTTAATCTTAACTATATGAGCTGCGCATACATCAGACTGGCATTCCTCTGTTAAGAGTTGCCACAAAACAGTCCCGTACTGCCACAGTGCCTGTGAACTTACTGTACCCTGCTTCAACCCTAATCCCTTCCAGCAGATGTACGACACAGCTGACAGCTGCGATACTCACCAAACGGCATCAACCATCAGAACCGAAATCAAGATTTCTCCTGAACAATTACTCCTGAATGGAGGCCAAGAGGTTAATTTACTAATCATGGAATCTGCATAAATGCGATCTGTGATGAATTATGTAAACTGTTGCTGATGTTCACTGCATTAAAAAACCCAGAATGTGTTTCAAGAGGGAATATTTGTAGATGTTGGCCCATAGGCATATATAGACATAAATATGGAAAGAAAACAGCCAGTAGGAGTTGAGCTCTTTAAACATAATTGCTCTGTTCCAAAATCTAGTGAGCTGTCTACAGAGGCAAAATTTGGGGCATAACATCATGACGCAAAGGCTGTTCCAAAAAGTCTTTATTATGCTGCCTCCTGGGATATGAACAAACTTAAGGCAGCATTCCACGTATCCCAGAATGCATTGTGTGAGGAAGTATATCAAAGATATCAGATTAAATCAGCATTATAAAATTATAAAATGTATTTTATTTATTACTGATAATTATTGGTACAAAATAGTTCCATGTAACAAACATATTATTCGTGATTGTTATTAAGCTATTGGCCTTTAGCCGACATGTTATTGTCAAACTCATAGTTTTATTGTCAGTGTTGAATTTAGTTGTGTTAAGTCTGCTTTATTCAAGTGTCCTATTTGTGTTACTGTGTGTAGGCAATAAGCAACATTAATTAACTCATTAAGTCACTCATAGCCAAACCATAATTTGAAAGTTTAATCTTCTGTCTTCCACAGGTCTAAATACAAATTGTGAACAGCATTTCTGAAGAATTTCTTATCTGTTACCTCCCAAAGGTACAAGCAGAACATGTATTTACTGATCTGTTAGCTATACTGTAACTGTATTGCTGAGGTCAGGTTTTAACGCTAGACCCAGAACATTATGAGCCATGGTCAAGAGGGACATGATTTCCCATGATGCTTATCACCAAGTACAATGTGCCACAGGTAAAGGTGACAGTAAGCTATCCTAGTTTACAATGAATACACTACATAGGGTTAGAAGGGGATATGTACTCCATACATCATCAAGGCAGTTTTTCAAAAAGGAAGACAATACACTGGAGGTCGACAAAGCACAATGCAGAAAAGCTTTTTATGTTGTTGTGTAAGCCTGATAAAGGCAAACTCCAATTTTTTGCAATTCTGATAATGGTAAATTTTGGTTATTGGCTCAAGATATTATTTTAGCATAATCTATAGAAATTTTTAACATGCACCCCCTTTTAAATTCAAAGTCCAGGAATAATATATAGAAATTTCATAAGATCTTTTCCTAGGTAACAGGTAACATTCTAAAAACTTTGGCTAACATTCTTTAAAACTCTAAAAATGTTCTTGCAGTAATGTTTATTTACATGTTAATTTTTATTTTATTTAAACCTCATATATCATACATGAAAACATTATTTAACTAAGTTGTTAGTGGAATGTTTGAAAAAATTACAGAACTTGAAAAAGTTTGAATAATGTTTTATAACCAAGCAGTAGCACTAATACAACATTTAATTTTAAAGAGACTCTAATTCGCATAAACCACATTTGGGCTTAAAGCATTATGACAGCAAAACCAGCAACAGTCACATGCTCATAATCACATGATCACTAGTTTGGAGGATAAAATAATTTGTTTGCGCCTACTGTTACTGCTTATAAATTACCCGAAGTGCTCCCATACCTATTAACCAGAAAACCATACATCCATGATAACAATGAGAGCTAAACTGTAGTATTACCTTTCTAGCCCTTAAAGCCATAATAGTCCTCCCTTGATCTTGAAGATAGCTCAATTTAAAAGAATGTTATAGTGAATTCTCTCGTGCTGCGGTGGGATTACACTGCCTCGTACCCCTGGGAGTAATCAATACCAAATCTCTGTTGTTGCCTCTTAGAACTCAGCTTCCCTTCTTAAAGTTTAGCTGTGTTCCCATTTAAACACATCAGTAACACACTGGGACCCAATCAATGGCTTCGGTATCAACACCCCCTACAGAGGCATCAGGGTATTGACCTAGTCTGCTCACTGGGTGGTGTACCAGTGTCCCTTCTGTCTTTCTTTCTTTCTTTCTTTCTTTTTTCTTTCTGTCTTTCTTTCTTTCTGTCTGTCTGTCTGTCTGTCTGTCGGTCTGTCTGCAAGCTCCTTTAAAACACATTGACCGAATGACTATCTTTTATTCATATGAGTGCGTGAGTGTTGTGTCACAGTAAGCTGTGATTATTTGCTGCAGTTGCTATCAGCTGAGTTTCTCTGAACCTGCCAGCCTACCAGAGCGTTAGCCAAACATCTGTTAGCACCTCTGCTGCTAACTACTGCAGATAAACCATTTCATATTCAAGTCCCAGCTCGTGCTCCTCTGCCATTTTCCTGCATATTGTTGTTCATTCAGACTGATTGTTGTGTATGTTTGTACAGCAATGTGCACTTGGGCAAAAACAAGGCAATTGCACAGAGATAGGAATATCCATAAGAAATTATAAAAAATGTTTTGTGTTAACATACGGATGCCTTTCTCAGTGCTGTTCATGAATAAAATGAATTAGTTCAGAATGCCATTACTTAAACTTCAGATTTTTAAGGAGTGCAAAATTTAAGGAGTGTGCTTGCCAAATTCCATTTTTGTAAGCAACTGATTTTCAAAATAATCCAGAGTATGTGTTCAGTCAATTATCCGTATAGTAGTCAAGTCACCTTTATTTATCTAGTGCTTTTTGTAATGCAGATTGATTCAGAGTAGCTTTACAGTAATAAAGCCGGAAAAAAAACAAGTAATGATGCAAATCTCAAAGCACAGCATTACACGATACAGAAAATCAAGTTGGTGAACACACAGAATGTACACACAGAGTAGCAAGACTGATGAGGTCCTAAAGTCTATAAAATCCAACCTTGATCATTTGTATTGGAACCAGGAGATAAATAATGCGTATTTTTGCATATGTATTTTGCATGTAATTGGCTATACTGTTGGGGACATGCACCAATGGCTGACTATAGTTTAACTGATTAACTATCAAAGAAACACTTGTAACAAAATGTTATTTTATATTTTCATTATTGATACAGCTATATGTAGACCGTGACCATATTTGTGTATCATCTACATTTAAATCAACCAGGAATCAACTGCAAACTGCTGTCAGTTATTTGAATACTGTTCTTCAGTGATCAGATAATACTGAGATTGACAGATCTCTATTCATCTCATATCCAAGACCATCAAAGCTTCGGGGATTCTCCATGCTCTGCCTATTATTATGAATAATATCCCACATCTTTTTCGAGATGAACTGATAATGGTGTCAATGCTGTCACACATCTCCACAATGGGCTTTTTCCCATCTGTTGGGCATTCCGTGCCTTGCATTACTGTCTGGTGAAGTCTGAGGCAGAGCTGACACTCGCGTGGCCCCCATCGCTGACCCTTCTCATCCAGAAAGCCCACGCAGATCCAGACACTCGACCTGTGCATATTGTGAAGGTCACATATGCTAGATTTCTCTTGCTCTCCATCCACTGTCCTTTTGTCCCAAAAAAAGAGTTCTTCGGATTCAGACTTTTATGTACTATTATAGTTAAGGTTCAAATATAAATTCAATTTATATCCTTTGATAATAATTTTAATTTGTCTTCTCTCCATGAATAAAACACTATCTTTCTACCACACGACAGCAGTACGGTACAATATGAACAATATAATATATTCAATATATACAAATATGAAAAAATTCAATATTTTCAAATGAAAAACCAGTTCTCATAGTTTAAAATTCATAAGAGCCCGTTTTGCTTCCCAGTTTTGGAAATAAAATGCTAATCCATCTATCTTGGTGACCTTTAAAATCTCTTTGGAGATGCCGCGAGTGCCATTGGCGTGGCAGCCATTTCAGTTCCATCCACACCTGCAGTCATTTCACCATCCTAAATGAAATCTCTGTCCTTCCAGATATGAGCTGTCTGTGCCACAGGCCACCTAATGGTGGCAACCCTATTACTCATCCTGGTCTTGCATGCCTTTGAGGAAACCATCATATCTGGCAGACCTATCAGAGGAGGTATCAGCCAGCCTGTGAAACTTATCATCTGCTCAGGAGATAGGAGAGGATGGCATAGAGGTGACATATTTTACTGGATCCTTTAAATACTTAATGCCATTAGGTGCCATGAGAAAAAGGAAATGTGCGGATCTTAGATCGCCTTGACTGAAAGCCTCTAGGTGTAGTAGTGATATGATAGAAACTGAGCTTAAAGGTCTTTTAATATACACTATACAGTGGTTAGTTCCGGTTCTTGAATCTGATTGGACGAGAGCTGTTCTGAGAATGCTGATATAGGATCAGAGCACTTTACTGTTCCGTATCACTTTACAAACACAGTAACCATAGAAACGATACTGTGACCAAGATGCTATTTAGTAGCTGTCCTTGGTAGCAATGTGACTTTTTTGTGAATTAGTAACAGGCTTGGATCCATATTTTGAACTAGCAGATCCCGAATCTGTGACATTCTCCTCAGATTTATTTTTTGGATACCTGTTTTTTTTAAATATATACTTTCATTGTCCATTGAACTATTGCAAAAAATCACATTTGCAGTCATGCAGGTCTTTTTTTTTATTAGCAGCTGTGATTACCTGCAGCTCTGATATAAACATGCTAATATACATCCATAACGCTGCTTTTGTTATGTTTCTTTAATACAATAGTCCAGTCTTGATATTAATCTCAATTTACCCCTTAACGCTTTGATATATAACAGACAATAAACATAATACTGACTTATAACATTACATAGGAGAAACACTAGATATCCATCGTAAATGGATATGCGTTATCTTTGCACATGTCCCGAGTTGAGTGGCTTCATCCGGGTCACATGGCAGCAGGAAAAGATGTCTCCTTTTCACCATGTTGATAGGAATGGCTGATTATTAATGTTATTATAATCCATTGGAAAAAAATACTCACTATCATTATTGCATTACAGTGCATGTGGATGATAATCACTACCCATAAACTTTCTACACCTTGCCAATTATACGGTACATCACATTCCCATGCATATTGTATAACCAGCAAGGAATGAGTATATTAAAAACTATAAAATAATAAAAGAAGGCCAAAACACACACAATATGCACACACACTGTATCAAAGTGTAGTTGGACCTTTGGGTTTTGGATGACCATACAATGACATTACTGAGACTGAATGACTGATGATTAATTTAATTGTTCTCATTGAAAAGAATGATCAACTGCCCTTTGTGTACTGTAACTTTAAATGTCCTTGCGCTCTGTTGTACAGTCGAGTTGGATTGGTTCTCTAGGGAACTTTCAGCAGGTTTCATGCTGAGCTGTTTTCATTAGTTGAATCTGACGTCTGAGTGCGTTAAAGCCATGTAGCACTTGTAAACCTGACAAAATGAACAGTTCACAACAGCTACCTCAGTTCATTAATGTCAAACACACATATACCCCTATGTCTAAGCTCAACCGCAGTAAACAGAATCAACTACTAACCCCTCTCTGTCTTACATTATACATACATAGTACACGCCGCCATACTAAAATATTGCATACACAAAGGGCTCTGGATACTTTGCTTATATTTGCTATATTTAGAACAGGTTGTGGTACTCGGGAGCATTTAATTTTTGGTAAAGTTGCTAAATTATCAGACTGGAGCTGACAAGTTTTTCTATTCAAACACTTCCCACGTCCCACCTCAAATAAGACAATGTTGTTGGGTCAGTGTGATTGGAATAGTCAAACAGATAATGTTTTGATACGGCAACAGTGTTTATGTTTTTTTAGGTACAGAATAGTAAAATGATAAAACAGGTCCATTAAATAACAGTGGGTCAACTAAATGTGCCATTCCATTCAGGGTCTTGTTAATTCTGTCGTTTAAAACTCTGAGTAAATCAAACTGCACAACCAACACAAAAAAAATGGAAACGTGAACCTTAAAACAACAGCTGGCTATCATCTTGCTTTGGCTCTCACTTGATTTGCTATCAAAAATCACCTATTAAGTTTTCTTCTATGGCAAATCTAATTTTTTCTCACATGTAGAGCGGTTTATAGAAAGAGTCACTGCCAGATTTCCCCCAAGCACCTAATATACAGGTCAATATGCATTTTGGTCATCTAAACCGTGAGCCATGAGTCGTGAGCCTCTCTCAGAGATGTGCTAGAAAGCAAGTTTCAGGGTTTTCATTTCTATGTTTTTTCAGACATTTTTAGCTTCTAAAATTATATCTGATTGCTGAGGGTTTCATTAGATGTAAATTGCAAGATAACAATTTGATTGTTCAAGCTTGAGTGTATTGTGTGCTTTTCCCACTAATTTCTCCCTCTCTTAAACTTTTACTTTGAAAATGTTCTTCCTACTTGCAAAAGATCATCTTTTACACAACTGATCACACCTTGATGCTTGATCTTTTCCCTAAAGAAAAGTGTTTGGAAGTAGAATCTTGACTCAAAAAATACCAAACTGGAAATGTCACGTCACAATGTGCGTTTAAGTTATGTGTTTTCAACAAGATGTGGTTAAGATTCCCCCTGAGTTAATAAAAGAAATACAAATATCTGCAGAGATACAATCTTTGTAAATCCATTAGGGCCTCTATGTTTAACTCCCAAAGGGGCCACGGCTTAATCTTTCCATGTTGGAGGCTTTGGATAATGTCTTTTTAATGACATGATCCAGGATCCTGTCATGAGCAGGGTCATCAAACAACTCTCTCTTCCCCCCTCTCTCTCTCCCTTTTTGTCAATATGTAATGTTAGCAGGGAAGCAAAAAATCGTGGATCGCTAATATTATCAATCACACCAATCAAACGCAGAGACACAGCTATAGAGATTGCATTATATTTCCAAAAATATATGTACAGTCTATTACAAAGGTTACAAATCAAAAAAAGGTCTATGTAACAAGAAATCGTCAAGGTAAAATGACCATACAGTTTCTCAGTTGGGGAAAATACTTTTTTTGACCAATGAATACTCTCCATTTTCTTGCCACAGAAAAATAAATAATAAATTGACAATTCAATTTTCACTGTACATTTTCACCCTAAAAGAGAAAATAGTAAAACAAACAAACAAACAAAACAAATCTAAAATGGAAACCTATTAGCTCTCTTTGGTCCTAAATGAGAAATTATGTACAACTGAAATAGTGAGGGTAGCGATAATCAGCTCCATGTGAGATAGAAAAATATAGTGCATTTTCAATGAGCTCACTACAGAATACTTAAGTGGAAAAAACAATTATAAATAAAATATACAAGTTTTACAGTTAGAACATATACAAATCGTCCTCTGGTTTTGTGATTACTCCGACACAATCAACAGTGCTGAACTCTTTGGAATATTCCATTTCAGTTTTGTCTAGGTGGGGTCTCATTATTTAATGTCTTTCTTCTTAACAAGATACCCTGGTGCACCATAAACCCAATCAATCCACAGCAAAGACTGTCATGACAAAACCTCTGCTACTATCAAAAAAGTTAGAACAAAGTTAGCACAAAGCAAAAAAGAAGAAAAACTGACAGAGTTGTCATTGACCCGTATGATGGCCTCAATGTGGGATTGATTGAATCCAGGCGTTAATCTCAAATTGGCTCAAATTGCTGTCTCTACAGGGGCCCCGGATCCATACAGAGAGGGTAAGGGCCTGTAAGGGGCCCCGGGAGGCCCGGAGTGTGAGATCAGAGCATGGGGAGAGTGAACTGAGTGAATGCAGCTACCACTGAAGCTCAGGAGGTTTGTGCTGACCAAGAGCCTTTCCGCTCGCACTCAATTCAAAGGCCTGGCATGGTTCGGTGCTGAGGTTAGCGAGATAGAGGGAGAGTGGATGGGAGATAGACCCCTAACCAGGGCATGATATGATCTGTGAGGGACACACACAAGCACACAAACCAGCTGGGTTCGGGTTTTAACGCTGGCTGACAATAGAGCACTGAGACAGCACATTAAATGATGGCTTTTCAAAATAGTCAAACATTCAGCTAAATCCTCCAGTGATGCTGTGCTCCAGCGGCTGTGCTTTGACACACACACAATCAAGAATAATGGCACAGGTTGGCACAGCTGTTTGTGGTTCAAAAGGACATCCTCAAATCACTAGAATAGCGCAAAACACAATGCATTGTGTTATGTAGGTTTTAAATGTGTCGTTCCTGATTTCACAATAAAAATAAAACACTTTTGTGCTCTAAGCTCAGTAAAATGGTAGAATACTATGGCAGCCCACCAACATTTTAGCAGTATTTTGTAAAGTAAAAAGCAACTGAAACAAACTTTGACAAAATGCTCTGGATGAATTAAACATTCATTTGTAAAAGTGCCTCCAGTTATGGCACTAAAAGATCAGATTAAACCTCATTATTTTCAGAACAACAGTAGGGGTGGAGGAAACATGAGGAGAACAATATACATTCAACCTCATGTACTGTATAACAACAACAACTCCCAAGTTCGTAAAATTTTATATTATAGTATTTTATAGTACCACTGCTGATTAGTGTCTGCCAAGCAGTAGATAGTAAAAATCTATACAGCACCTCAAAATGTCTCAGCCTTAAGTGATTATTGCTCATATTGGTCAGTCTCTCCCCAACTCTGCCATGATCTCACCAAAAATCTAAATACCTAAAAATAAGAGCAATAGTTGACTTTTTAAGGCAGTATTACTCCTTTACACCACAACAATAAAGTCAGTAAAACATTTTACTGAAAATTGATCTAAAATGTAAAAATTAATTTTAAATTAAACTAAATACTGGACACTGATTTTGTTTGTTTCTTTTTTTCGTCTGTTTGGAAACCTGTATTATGGTAAATAATATTGAAACGGACACATTCAACAACAGCACTGATGAGATCAAATCCATTCGTGTGGTAAATATAAATGTATAAAGAATATTGCCACCATAATAGTTGTTCTTACATTAAAAAAATCCACCTGATGTGGTGCTCAATCGTCTTTGTACTCCTATTTGTCATGTAGGATCATAAAATACACCTAAACTGTCTGCTCGGGCTAGAATGCAATAAGTGAAAAGAAAAAAACCCTTAGGAGCTTCATATAACCATTTCTGTAAAAAGCTGTGGGATATTAGGTCAGATAGACTCATAGCCAATGCTTCCATCCAGAGAGAGCTTCATGTAAATAGTGCTGGCTGGAAAGACAAACCTCTTCTGTCGAACTTCAGCCTCTGGTTCTGTCTCTTTTCCTCCAGACGAGACATTTTACCCTGTTGTCGGTTCCGTAACATAATCCAAGAAAGCTAACACAAATTAAGCAAAAGAGTAACGTACCACATCATCCTAATGTGGTTTTTACAAATCAAAACAAATAAAAAAACTCTCGAAATTCACTTCAGATACGTCCTATAACAATTGATTTGCTAGTATTTATATTCACCTTTTTGATAAAAAACAGAAACCAGAGAAATTTATACCAACTATGAGCAAATTCGCAAACATCTGACGCTAAAGTCAGGATAGTCCGTACAAAGCATAAAAATCCCCGCAAACGCTCCGTCTCAATGTGTTGTCATGAGTTCTTTGGAGCTTTGAGATATCAATGTCCATGTGATTCGCCTTTGCCTGTTTTCGGTGTCCTCATCTCTCCGTTTCCTGGTTTGCAGCACCTTTGCCAAAAAATCCTTCGCCAAAAACAAAGGAATGATTTTGTTCTGCCAGTTCTGGAAGGTTAATTGCACCCGGAAGGGTGCGGCAAGTGTTTTCTTTGCTGTCAATTTGTGTTTTTGTATTTTTGTCCTGTGAATATCACTGGTCACACATTCTGCAGTGCTGTCCTGGAGAGTTCTAATTTGTCGGACCGGGAGGGGGGAGGGGCCACTGACGCCCATCACACCTGAACGCCCGTGCCGTGAAGATGAAGCATCTGGGCTCTCATAGTCTGTATACTGCTCATGATCTTCTTCTGATGGCCCACCAAGGAGATTCCCAAACTCATTACATCCCTAAAGCAGAAACACAACGTT
>JAZGTJ010008928.1:0-20214 GCA_036877575.1 Botia almorhae | reverse complement strand
AAGTTGCATGTTAAACTTGCATGCAAAGTTATAAAAGATTTAAGTGGTGTGTGTATATTTTATAGGAAATGTGGTGAGTTACTGGTGCTTCTCTCTTGGGTTGAGCATGCAGAAGCTGCTCAGGAAGTACGCAGCATCATTCTGACAATTGAAAGCCTCTTGTCTTTGAGCTGGTTGCCAGTTTTCCTTTGGTTTCAGTCTATCTGACACGGGTGATTCCTTGTGGGCTGCTGGTGTTCTTCCCCTCATATCCAGTCATGGGTTTGGGGTAACGAAAGGGTTTGGGTAAATAAAAAGTATTGATTTAAAAGTAATTTTTAACTTTTTTACTTATTGCAGGTAAAATAAGTAATTTTACTTATATTTACGTATTTACAAGTATAGTTAAAGGAAAATGTAAGTCAATAGAAATATTCATACTCGTAAGGAGGGATATTGCAAAAATATAGTAGTAACAAAGCATTTCTAGTTGGTTACTGTAGATTAGTACAACACATTATACCAGAAATTGATTTAGAAGCACTGCAAATTTCTCTTATTCAAAGTATTTATCTAACCATATAGCCTACTCTTCACTCTCACAGGCTAATGGACATGCAGATCGCATTGAGCATGTGAAGCCTATGTTTAAAGAGCCTGGGAGTAAAGGCACTGTATTCACTTTATCAGTAGAGGTAACCAGTCCTGCCAACCTGTGATGACTGTGTGGTAAGGATGAACTAGTACAGATGTTATAAAATAATAATGCTAACACAGCTTTACTCTTTTATGTGTCAATCAAACTGCTATGCTCATCGGTTCTCTGTTAGGTTATTGATGGGTACTATGACAAGGTCAACAACCTGAAATCCAGCAATGGCAGCTTCTTTGCTGTATGACGAGGAAAGGTTAGAGTATAAATATTTCACCAAGCGAAACATACAGTTAGTTACTGTAAACAAACATCAGTTACATCCGTACATTTATGTCTTTCTTCAAGGCAAGCGAAGGGTTGGATTTTGCTAACACGTACGGTCAAGGGGTCAAGATTACTGGATTTACTGGACTTCCTTTTCCACTTAGAATGGATCCCAAATTGCTGCTTAAAATGCAGTATCTGAACGCGATGTGCAAAAATAAAACCAGTGGAGTGAAGGTACTTGATCTTCAAGCTCCTCTCCAGTGGTTTGTGGTGCAATGCAGATATTCTACTTGGATAGTCTGCAGACGTTACATAATGTGTAGATTCATCTAAAACTGAACCTGCAGTGAATTTCGATTAAGACACATTAACGATACATCTGGTTGTTCAGTATGTGTCAGAGCTATAGTGGTACAGACAGCAGGCATCTCAAGCTGTCAATCAAGCCACAAAGAAGTTTACAGTGCCATCTGTCTCTGTGAACACAGGTCAGTCTGTCTGCTTTTGGCTGGGGACGATGGAGACAAATATTAATGCTCTGAGTTTGTAATAAAGGTTTAAAGTCACTGAAGCCCATAATCAGCTTCCCTCATGGTTGAGGCCTTACGCTAAAATTTATGAAAACTTAATTGCCACAAGGACCGTCATGTTCCTTTTTGGGTTGATTTGTACATCAGAGATCAGCTCCTGTGATAAAAAGAAGAGCAGAGCCCTGAGAGAATCAGGCTTCGGCAGACACCAGCTTGGTCTCCACCAGCTCCAGCTAAGAATGCTGGGTCAGTGACCACTCACAAAAGGCCAAAGCTCCAGACTTACAAATCCCCCACCTAAAGAGGAGAAAATTGGGTGAGCTCACCTCTATTTCTCTTTTTTCTAGCAAGTGGTACATGTAATAGTTAAGGTAAATGTATTAGTTGCTGTATTTCTGTATGAATATGTAAAACATTTTCCAAAATGCAATTAATGATCTTGGAGATTAAGATGTCGGCATCAGTTCCATAAGTGACCTTTATGCATTTTCTTCCTGGATCAGTTTTTTTTTTTAAGGGTAATCGATAAAGAGTTTAGTAATTAAACAAATAATTTAGAATATAATCTTAATCTAAGTCAGTGATTTATATATAAACCCTGATTAGAATGATCAGATGCTTAGAAGCAATTCTGTTTTACAACAGAATGCAGAATTAATTTCATTTTCTTTCATTTCCCCTGTAATTTTTCTCTGTCCCCTAGTCATCCCAGCACTCAGGTTAATCATTTGGAGTATTATTATAATTGCATTGATTGTCAGTTAAGTTTAATGCGAGTCAGCTATAAATGCAATAATGTTTTTAGAAGAGCATTCTGGGCATAACAGAGCAGCCAAGCTTTGCATTCATTATAAAATGAAGATGACAAGTAGAAAGAAACCCGTCAGCCTGCTGGACATCCTGGATGAAAGCAGCAACGAAGGAGAGACAGACGACAGCATGGTTAGGGAAAAAAAGAGTAAGACAAGAATTTACAATGTTACAGATGATAGAAAATGCTTTTAATGAAAGGAACAGTTGACCCAAATCACATTGTCATTTGCCATTTACATTTGGCATTATGTTGTTCTGATCTCTTATTTTCCTCCTCCTGGGAAACACAAAGTGAACTGTTAGGCAGAATATGTAAATAGCGTATATACTATGATATATTATATTGTTACTATACTATGTTATAATATCCTATGAAAATACATGGTGATTTTCCTTATGGACAACAAGCTGCAGAATGTTCTGCCTAAGATCAAATTTTGTGTTTCACTGAAGAAAGACAAAGTTTGGGTGAACTGTTGGTTCTAACTGGATTTAACTGGTTTCGAATGAGTGTTTAGTTTAAGGTGAGGTGGGTGGGTGAAACTGAAAGGAATTCATTCTTGTGCCAATGTAGATTTTATGAGCAGAAGACTTTCCTCACAAAAACATTAAGGCACATAATCCAGAAAATGAATTTTTGCTGAATAAATGGAATATAAATGTTTAAAAGAATGGCCTGGGGAATCACAATCAGGTTTGCGGGTCTCTTTTTGTCTGCTTCTCAAATCTTTTGTTTTCATCTGATTAGCTCAGTGTCACATTCCCTCATATTTAGAATCATTACTGTATGATCAAATCTTTTTACAAATGTTTCTTTCTTTCATTTCTCTTTGATTCTGCAGACGAGTCGCTTATCCACACTTTCTCCAGCATGACAAATGTCAAGATGATGAATTGAGGGGCGTGAAACGGAAAATTAAAGTAGTTCAGGATCGGGTGAGGGATTCTTTTCTTTATAATTGATTTAAAAAATGCTAAATTGTTGATAACATCTCTTTTTGTAATTTTGTAAAAGGATCAGGCCATGTTCCTTTGTTTTGATTTTTTCAAAGTAAATGTGTTGTATGTTTTGTCATGGCTATTTTAGAGAACAGTGGTTTCCTGTACTACTAAGAGAGGCAAGGCCTTCATAATAGAGCTAAGATGATGTCTGGGTCACGAAAGCTTTAAGATCATCATGGAGGCTCTGCAGGTGTACAAGGCAACAGGTGACCTCAACCTTTTGGCTAATGTGACCATCCTCATATGACAAGACCCCAACACACACAGTCAGTGTAAAGGTAAGAGACCATGACATATGCATCCCACGCCTTATGAACATTTGTGCTGTTCTGTATAACAATTTTAACAATCTGTACTTGGCGAATAACATAGTCATGAAGTTCAATCTTTTTTTAATCTCAGGATTTGAGGTTAAATGCATATAAATGTTTAAGGTAAAATGTATATTTTTACACTTTAGCTTTTCTGAAGTTTAATAAAATAGTCCTTTTAAAGTAAAATTCTACGCCATTTATATAGGGTAAAAATGAACACCATAATTAAAAGTTTTATCTGCATAAACAATAAATACAAAATAATTTTAATGTTTTTAAGCAGGTCACATCGCTTAAACTGTCATGTTAGCTCCCCTACAGTACATATTTCCAAAATCATGACTGGAGACTGACTGAAGAGCATCACCTCTGTTCAGCAAATCAGTTCTTTTGCCCTGTTTTTGAAAGAGGAATAAATATTTTTCTAAAAGTCTGTGTAATGAAGAGTCAGACTGGCTGGGATCCATCTGCAGTACGGTTTATTAACAAGGTCAACCGGCAGGATTAGCAACGGCAAACAAACACAGTAGAGGCAATATAAGATCGTTGTCGGTAAACAGGCGTGGTTCAGGGCAGGCAGCAAACAATCATAAACGGTACACAGATCAGGGTCAGGGCAGGCAGCAAACAGAGGTAAAAACAATCCAAATCACAGGGCAGGTGGCAAACAATCGACAACGGTAAACGATCCAGGTAATACACAAAAATGCAAAAACAGTAACAACGGAAAATGTCGCACTAGGTAAAACAAGACTTCGCATTGAATAGCTGAAAGAGACTGGTTTAAATAGCGTGGAGGAAATGGCGAACAGGTGACAAACAGGAAGTGATCAGCTCCAGGTAAGTGCATGATGGGAAGTGTAGTTCAACCAGATTCTGGTTAGTACTCCGGTGATGGTTCCCTCTGGTGGTGCGGTGGAGAGGAGGCTGGAGCCTCCAGTTCATACAACCACACCATAAGAAAGAGTTTGACGGACGTTATAGGAAGTTAACAGGTTAAGGCTCTCAGGCAGAAAGCAGGTAACACAGCTGACCAAAAAAAGTATGGGAAACCATACTATGGTCATATGGCCTATACCAGGCCATAATCAAGAATGACATTGTCTTTTATGTTTTAACTATCTTAGCTACAGTAGCTAAAACATCATGTTAATCCAACCTGCAAGCAGCTGGATTCCAGCCAACAGCTGAACCAAGGTGGCTCTCATCTGGAAACCATAGAACTGAATGGAGGAGAGAGCAAAATTGTCACACCAGTACAGTGAATCATAAAACAGTGATGTAATCTCTTGATTCTTGAAACATAGAACCAACTTTTTTTAAAAACCAAATTATCAATATATTAAGCTGAAAATCATTTAAAAGCATCCTGTGGTCTTCATTCGTTGAAATGAATAAAAAAAATTAAGTCAATATTTATTAAATATTTAACACATTTTTCATAATGCAGATGACATATTGTAATGATAGGCATAAAAAATTGTAACAAAATATGAGATACAAGAGACTGTTTTTCCTTGTACTCAAGAATCATTGTCCTCTTTATCGCCATTTTGTGTTATTTCAGTCATTTGTACATTTACAACATGCTGCAATTGTTCATGTAGCTGTAGATCATCCGGTTTTAATTTCTAAGTAATACACAAACTGATAATATATAGCTTGAATGCACTGTAAGTTGCTTTAGATAAATCCATCTGCCAAATGTATTAATGTTAATGTTACTCTTTAGTGCTTTTATTTTTTCAAAATACTTGGATGTGAATGTAAGAAACGAAGGCCAGAGACCGCAAACATCCATCAAAGATGGCCTGCCCTGCTCGTCTCTGCTGTCAGAAATAAGACAGGCCACTGGTGCAGAGAAAACCCGTCAAATGTTTTTAGCCTTGCAGGCTTACAAAATGACAAACAGTTATTAACAGATGGTGTCAACCTTTGTGAGTTTATTGACTCAGAAATGAAGACATCACTTTACTGACATGTTTGTTTCCTTATTTTGATTCACAAATGATATTTATGGTAACATTATTAGGATGTATATCTGTTACATATGTATCTGAGGCTAAGCCTTTATTTTTGGTTATTATTC
The DNA here is from genome assembly GCA_036877575.1 of Botia almorhae. Lineage (NCBI taxonomy): Eukaryota > Metazoa > Chordata > Actinopteri > Cypriniformes > Botiidae > Botia > Botia almorhae. The sequence continues at coordinate 14,565 of JAZGTJ010008928.1, read as the reverse complement.
CATTACAAACAAGAATTCAGACATGGGACCATCAAGTCAACCAAATGAAGAAGTTTTTATATCTGCTTTTATATATTCATTTATAGTTACAATCAGGTATTTTATTATCATCTTTACAGTTTGTTTTCTTTGCAACTTGTCAGTTATCTGCAGGAAAAAAGATGTAAAAGAAGATATCATGCCTCTCCTGAATGCTACTGGCATCTTTTACTTAGTTTCCCTGTATTGTATGAAAAGGATATTTAATCAGTATCTTTATTTTTTTTACTTAGACCATGCATAAGAGATTTATGAGGAGAACATAGGATCAAATGTTGGTAAAATGATATGTTTTTGTCTTTCATAATTTATTATTTCTTTAAGGTTTTTAAATAAAATAAAAATCAATCATTAATTGTGTTTTTTATTTTTCAGATTAAACAATTGTGGTTGATGTCTGTCTACACACACACACCTATACCCTGTTCTCTAATGTAACATTCATAATATTTTATATTCATAATGTTTTATATGCTTGACAACAGCTAATAGAGAAAAAAATTACATTTTCACGAACTGCTATAAATGAATCGCACACTACATTAACCCATGATCTGTAATTCGTAAATAATGAATCATGAACTCTTACATGCACGTGGAAAACATTAATATCTTAAATGTTATACAGTAGCAATTATATAAATACAAAGTAAAATATACACAGAGAATTAGGTCTAGAAGAAAAGCATAGTATTAAATTTAAATCAAATCATGGATCATATACTGGAGTGCAGGAAGTGCTGCACGATGACGACATCGAGGTCAAAGTTGAATATCTTCCTATGAGAAGCAGTGATGGAACCCTTCCGTCTGTGTCTAAAGAAAAGCTAAATAATGCCATGAAGCCGGTCTACGCAACATTTTAAATGTAAGACCATGATTTCTAAACGCGTTTGCTATGATAAAATCGTGTATTTGAGTAAAATGTGCAGGAACCCGTTGAAAGTGTGTTAGCTAGTTCTGCTCTAACGATAGCCTCAAAGCTAACCGGTATCAGTGATCGGCAATTTACTTTTTCATGTCACTCAGTTATCACCCACTGAACTGATGATCTGCATCACACATGCTCTTTAGATGCTAAAGGAAAATCCTGGTAGCTGATCAGCAAGTTGTGTACTGTGGTTGTGTAATATAGTATAGATCGGCAAGTCAGTATTAATATGCAGTCTTCGAATATAAGAGACGGGATGTTGTGCTTACATTCCGTACGAGAGCATGATGCTGCCGTTTGCATTTATTTATATCTCATCTACTCTTGTAGTTCTAACACAGTAAGCACCTGTGGTGGTGCATGTAGGAGCACCTGTTCATCACCATGGATGAAAGCAGCCTGGAAGAAGCTATCAAGACCTACAATGTTCAGCTTCAGCAGGTGGAGGTGGCGTTAGCCGCTGGTCTAGATTCAGCTGAGCAGGCAGACCTTCTAAAACTAAAGGAGGATCTGCAGCAGCTCATTGAGCTCACAGAATCCAGCCTGATTTCTGTCAGAAAAAGCCAATTGCTGGCTTCCCTGGAGGAGCCCTCCACAAACCAAACTGTCACGCCTAAAGAAAACAGTTTGGATGATGTGTTTTCTGCTTTCTATGCGGAACTGTCAGAGAACACTGCTGATGTAGGACAAAACACAGAACCTGACGAAGAAGATGAGGAGCAGGAGGAGAATGGTGAGAAGGATGAGGATATAAGTGGATCAAAAGTACGAGCGCCCTACCGTACCTCATGGGGGACACTTGAGTACCACAATGCCATGGTGGTTTGCCCCGAGGAGCCAGAAGGAGAGGAAGCTCAAGTCAGGGTGCTTTACCTTCATCCCACAAACAAGTCCATGAAGCCCTGTAGCTTCTATCTTGAGGGCAAGTGCAGATTCATGGACAACTGCAGGTACAGCACTGGATACTGCATAGATTTTACATTGGTCATGTATGTCATTTTTATATTTAATCACATTATCTATATTGTTGGCCTACCCTATTTACTGTACCCTATTTACTGTAAGGTGCTGAAAATAAAAATGTTTGTAAATAAATAAACGCACAATACACAATTTGTAAATACACAAATTGCTGAACTTAAATAAACGCCAAATTTACTCTATATTTTCTAAAAATTCTCAAAATATTTTTAATTACAATAAAATGAGTACTATGCACTGCTCTTGGTAGTCTCTTGGTAGATTTGCAAACTGACACTAGATGATAAAACACTTGTGTCTCTTGGCCAATCAGACACAGTTTATTGTCCAGTAAAGATGATCATCTTAAAATGTGTTCAAATATTCATCAGTTAATCAGTCTGGACAATATGTCTATCACTAACTGAAATAATAATGGTCTGTGTGTTCGTCAGGTACTCTCATGGAGAGGTGGTGTGTGTGTCAGAACTCCGGGACTTCCTGGAGGCAGACATCAGTAACATGGAGCCAGGCTCAGCATGTTTGGCCAAGCATGAAGATGGCATCTGGTACCCAGCCAGAATATCAGGTACAACGCCAGAGTTATTTCCCCATCATCAACTACAAAGACAAGTACACAGATTGCTACATGATATTTTGTTTGTTACCACCAAACACCATCTTCAAAACATGGAGAAACATTTAATCAATCCCTAAAGACATTTTTTTGTAATGCTGCAGAAAAGTCAAACAAACAGACTGAACAAACACAACAGTACATTTACAGAGTCAGATAAAACAGCTGACTGTGCAAAGGCGTGCAACATTACAAACATGCCTCTTTGATTCCAGAGATTGAAGGTGGTTATTACACAGTAAAATTTGACTCACTGCTGTTGAAGGAGACTGTGCTGGAGGCTGATGGGATCATCCCTCCTCTTCGTCAGGATGACTCTTCATCCTCTTCCTCATCAGACTCTGAAGATGATTCTGATCAGTATGATAATGGCTATGCTAAAGGTGCTAAAGCAAACAATAATTAGACTGTAATTAATTACTGTACCATATACTGGAATACATTGTATATGTTTAAGTTTAAAAATAATAAGTTTAAATGTTTAAATATCAAATACCTGGATGAATGTCATGAAACCTGGCAAAAACATATTCATATTTCACTCTATAATGAAACATAAGAAATCTTATTTTTAGGACTATTCTAATTTTTAATCTTTGTGTTGGACATTGTTTTAATGCCATTAAGCACATTGCCACAATTGTTATGACTATGATGCAAAAAATAGATTTTAAAGTATTTTGTTATTAATAATGTTATTTGTTGACCTTTTTCGGACTTGCATGCATAAAAATCATAGTATTTTTTGCTGTTGTTTTTACAGTGTTCACTACATCTAGGGAGGAGGATATGGCAAAGGTAAATAGCACTGAGTTTTGTGGCTGGGAGGCTCATACGCGTGGCATTGGTTCCAAACTCTTGCTGAAAATGGGTTATGAGCTTGGAAAAGGTACGTGTGTCTATCAAGCATCGATCTAATAAACATCAGTCTAATCTAATAAACAATTAATAATAATCATTAAAATCACACTCATAAACAATCTATTAAACAATAAACAGATTATCTTAATATGTTATGCATAGCAGGGCTCAAAATAAGAATGGCACTGTGGCCCAGGGCCAATGAGAGAGTGTCTGGCCACACCAGACTGACAGGAAACATTCTTATTACTGAGCCCCACATAGAGATTTAAAGCACTTATTCCTGTTTATTTGTAGGTTTGGGCAAAACACTGTCTGGTCGAGTAGAGCCAGTTCAAGCTGTGGTTATTCCAAAAGGCAGCTCGTTGGACCAGTGTGCTGAGTTAACTCAGAGAAAGACTACAGCTGCAATCGCCAAGAATAACCCAGTTGCCCGTAAACCAAAGGCTAAAAAGAAGTTCTCCGTCTCAACACGCCATAATGTTTTTGATTTCTTAAACTCTAAACTTGGTGATACAGGGCAACCTGCATCTCATTCATCAAGCTCATCGCTCACTGGCACAGAGGCCTACAGGGCTGGGAAAAGCACCAAACGTTCCCTGAACGTTCGTCTGTTTCAGGCCACAGAGAAAGTAGCTCAGGTGGAGAAAGAAATCCAGCACCTTACAGATTCTCTCAGCAGGCGAAATGGAAGGTAGACCTTCCACTTATATATCTGTCCAGTTTCCTCCTTGCTCTCATTAGCTTTCGTTAGATTTTTTTTTACCCTTTATTCTGTTTATACTACAAAGTTCTGTCATATTCTGTGTGTCTTCAGGGATGCTGCAGTGGTCAGTAGAATAGAGGAGAAGCTTGCTGCCTCTCGCAAGTTGCTGGAGCAGCTGAAGGCTCATGAACGGTCGGTCCAGAGAGAACAGAAGAAAGCTGACACGCACAAGAAAATGACTGAATTCTGAGAGAAAAATGTTTTTTTAAACTGTTATTTGATTTACAATGATTAACGTTTTATATTTACCTATAGGTGAATCGTCTGTGGGCAGTTGTGTATATTAAAACTTTGTAAAGAAGTACATGAGTATGTCTATGTGGGATTTTGATTTGCTCTAATGTCATGTAATAAACACTGCTGTACCACACATGGCAAAATATTTCATAATTACTTTTGACTCCTCTTGACCTGTCCAAACCAATTTAGTTTACTGGAAATAATGTGAAACGTAATAAAGTATTTTTAAAACAGTATTTACACTTTTAAGTTATGGTACTCTCTTGAGTCTACTTTCCTAAGTCTAATTATGCTTAAAGCATGCTGTCTGTAAGTGCAATTTACAGAAAAGGTAAGTTCCTTGTTTTTATCTATGTATTGTCATGTAATAATATGATTGGGTGACCGTGATATTATCGCGTTAATGTTGAGAATTGCACAACGGCTACACCAGAAGCAAGCTCCAGCAACAAGGAATGAACAATGATGTTTTGTAGCATTTTAATGTGTCAAAATGTTAAAATATTAGTTTAGAACAATATTGTAATTTAAATCAAATATGTTTAATCAATGGCATTGCCAAGCTGCTGCATGTTTGGTTTGAGCCCAAAGGTGTTAAATGTTATATTTTGGGCTTTTCCAATCTTTATTATACTGTAATTTGTGACATTATTCTAAAACCATTATAATCATTTATTGATTTTCTTACTTGGGGCGTAATAATGTCGTGTACAGTATGTCCTTGCAGGTTATTTTAGTATAAAGTTTTAGTCAGTTTACTGAGTTACCATGGGAACCGAACTCTTACCAGCGATGAACTGAGATTTGATCACAGGTACGACAACTATTCATACGATGGTTTAAATAGTTACATGTTTTACATATTTTATCTGTTTTATACCCATTACAATTCTATTATTAGATGTTTTGTTTTATCTTAACAGCCAGCAAACTGTACTTGTTTCTCGTGTCTTGCACTACAGCAACATTGGTTTTGCATAGCTAGATTAGGGATTTAGATTTAGGGACTAAGTAAAGGATTAACTGTTTTTACTTAACAATTTAACGAAATACATCTTAGCAACCCATAGTGTACGAGTATTGTGAAAGTATTGTGAAATTAACGTTTTTGTTTCTTCAGCTGATTGTTACTACAACAAAACAGCGGAGACTTTATATTACTTGCTAGCTGTAACCATAAACATTAGGTTTTTTGTACTTTTCTAATATAGTTTTACAGTAGAAAATATTGTTATAACTACAAGTTATCTGGCAAAAACTTTGTTTACCTTAGTGAACTGTAAAGGACACACAAAAGCTAAGACATCATGTATGCAAGAAGAGACTTGTACTTTTCCAGTAAGCATCAATAAACTATTAATAAATCAATAAAATTTACATGTATTTTTTCTTTTAACACAATTACTAATTAGTACTAGGGTATATTGCAAATTCTAATTTGGTGTTGTGGTAATGCAAAATTAGGTGGTCAATTTAATTTGGTGATTAAAAAACACTGCTATTCTATGTTAATCAATTACCTTTTTCTTGTCAGGATAACATGAAACAGTGGATGTCACTTCAGAATATGGGCTTTGTGCTTTTTTGCATTTTGAGTATTAGCCAAGTTCCCGGTACAGTGAAGTCTTCAATTCTTTGCACTGGCTTTTAATCATGTCAACTCCCAATAGAGAAGCTCAAAAAAAGAGCTTTACAAGACCTACTATCACCCAAAGCAAAAGAAGTAGACAAGACTACTTACCAGATTGCAGTTTTGAACCAGTAGCCCATCACACTCGACTAGTATCTCGTGAATCTCCTCTAACTTTGCCAGCGTTTAAGTGTGAACCCTCACCTTTTCAGACCCTTAGTACCAGGGCGCTGTCTCCACAGCAGAATGATCTCTCTGTTGTTAAACTACCACAGTTAGTATCAAAGCTGGGCATCAAACTGACAGTCAGAGACTCTTTGTGGTATGAAGAACGCTGTTTTGTGTCATCAGCACATAGTGCTGATATACCTGTCAAAACACCTCAGTGCTCGAGTGTCAGAAATTTCAAGTAAGTGGTGTAGACACTTTCCTTATTGCCAGCTTGTTCCCTTCATTCACTTTTTGTCTTGATGATTGCTTGTCTGTTTTTTTAAGTGTAGACCACGAGAAGCCTGCAGTGTCACAGGAAAAGACTAGAACCAGGAATAAAAGCAATCTCAAATCCAGACAACTTACAGGAACTGAGGTGTCTGAGATATTAGCAAAGAAAAAACATGTGGGAGAACATGAGTTTTACTATTTAAAAGCTTCTGAAGATGGTCCTTACAGGTGCTCTATTTTATGTTCATATTTATTCCTGCTATAGATTTTTATAGTTAGATATTATTTGAATATTGCCCTTTTATTAAATAAAAAAATTCAGCCAAATGTATATTAAATACTATATGTTAAATATTTTTATTATATGTGCTTTTATAACAGATCATATGACTTGCACGTGGTCCCCCACAATGCAGTGGGCACTGATTACTACATCTTCACCCCCACAACTGTAATACATGTGCAAGATGGCTGCAGCGTTGAGCTGTGGACCCTGGCAGGCTGGTATCAAGAGTTTCTGCTGTGGGAAGCTGTCAGAGAAATCCCATTTTTCCGAGATTTTTTACTGCGCAAGACTTTCAAAAGGTGATGCAGCTTAATCATATAAAACTTTTTATATGTTTAATTATATATAGTCCTATGTACAGTATAATTAAACATTATAAAGTCCTAAGGTATAAAATGTACTTTTCTAGGTGGCACAGGAACGTGCATATAGTTACTGTTGAACGCAGGGCTGACTTCCTTCCTTCTCAGCTGCTGATAGGAGTACCCCAGTTCAGAGACGCCTTACTGCAACTCTCCAGGTTTATGTCAAAAAAAGTTTAGCTTGTTGATAGATGTCTATTGCTGAAATATTATTCACTTTACTTATCTCAAAGGACTCCTTTGAATTTTCCTAGATTAATTGAGGAGATAAAGCAAGTTAGTTGGCTGCCACAAGACAATTCCAGGATTTATACGCTCTTAGAATTCCAAACTGCTCTTCTGGAAACGAATCAGGCAGCTCAAGTCTCTCTAAATCATTTCCTACATTGCCACGCTGCAATACTGAATGTGGTAAAATGCTTTTTTAAAAACGTCAGAAATTTAAAGATAACATACAGAAGCTGATTTACTTCTGTGCAATTTGCATGAAAGAGTGCTGTATTATCAGTGCATTTATCATTAATGTAAATAAATAGTCATGCAGTGTCCTTAGTAACATGGTACGTCATCAATTCATAGGTAAAGGATAAAAGTTACCAAGCACAACAGAAACTCCAAATGGAAGTGGAGCACTCAAAGCTTAACCAAACTGGTCAATCCATAAAACTTCAGCTTACCCACCTTAAAAACCTGCAGAAAGAGCTCGACCAGGCAGAGCACACCCTTCGGCGCCTGGGAGATCTAGCTGCTCTAACCGACAGTATGATTGTTCAAAACCTTGTTACCATTTCAAAACAGGAGATCCAAACCTTCCTAAATAGTGTTTTAAAGGTGAGGCACAGTGTTCTGTCAGGCTCTCTTGTTGCCGGACATTTAAAGATTTTAAAAGAATGATGTAATGTGACCAAACATCACTATTAGACAACAGAGTTATTACACTTTGAGAGAGACTCCATTTAGAATGAACTGTATTTTGACTGTATTTTCTGATATTTTCACACTCGCTCTCACTCTCTCTCTATTTTTTAAAACTCTCAGAGAGGACGGGAACAGCAGGGTGGTCTCTTCCAGGTAGAGATTGTATTTGGAGCAGATGGTCAGCTTACTCCTTCTCCTCCATTGCATTTGTTCCAGGAGGTTTTGTTTGCAGCATTGCTATCAGTACCTAAATCTGTCCTGCAGGTGAGAAGTCTCCAACAGGTCAAAGAAAAACAACATTCACTATGGTATTGTTTTAATAGGAGAAGTGCTTTTGTGGTATGTTATTTTTGAAGATTATTGTGTAACTTAGTCTATGCTGAGATATTGATTTGATCTCCAGGTATTTGACTCCTGCAGTTTGTTATGTGACTCAAAAATCCGTCTCCCCAGTAGCTGCATGCTCATCAGTGATGCTGCAGAATTCTCTGCAGGTCCCAGCAGAGCATGTACCAGCAGGATTACTGACACTGCAGGTGACTGAATGTTCATTAAGGCATGTGTTAATGCAAATCTTATTCTTTATTCTTGAAGGTTATTAAACCAGTAAAGTCAGTGAAGGAAGAAACATGTATACTTGTATCATCGAAATTAGAATTATATTTTCAGAATTAAAAATGAAATAATATAATAATAATAATATATATGATAAAGAATGATACATATTTTTGGTGCGAGGAATCTTGACTAACATTTTAAGTAGATTTAGGAGGTAAAAAATAAAATAACACAAATGTATTACCTCCTGACATTAGGTAATGACATTACCTCCTGCACATGCAGCATGTACAACCTATAGCATCATTTTCTAATATTTTGTGTTTTCTGCCTGTTAAGACAAAGGTTGTGAGGTAGCAGGTGCTGGCAGTGTTTTCTCCCAAAAGGAGCATAAAATGTCACCTCAAACTATTGTGCCAGTCAAAATGAAGTCCCTCAGAGTTCAGGCACAAAGAGTGCGAGGCCATTATCAGCCTCTGCCCCGGAGACAGCTGGAATGGCACTTAAACGTCCACACTGGAACACAAGAGATCCAGAATGAGCAGGCCAGAATCACACAGGTATTCTGACTAGTTACAAAAGTGCAAAAAGTTCTGTTATATAGAACGTTATATAGTTGGGGCAGCTGTGGCCTACTGGTTAGTGAATCAGGCTTGTAATCAGAAGGTTGCTGGTTCAATTCCAGTGCTAGCAGGTAGCAACTGAAGTGCCCTTGAGCTAGGCACCTAATCCCTGATTGCTCCCTGTGCGCAGCAGGGCTGCCCCCTCAGCTCCAGGTGTGTGTGTTTACTTATCACCAGTGATGAGTTAAATGCAAAGGTCACATTTTGGGTGGGTCACATATGGATTACCATAATTAACAAAGATGTCACTTTCACTATATAATATTGTATTTATGATAGTTGTTGTCTCTTGTATATTCTCTTGTAGGAAGCCATTACAGAGGTGTACCAACTTTGTGAGGACTATTCTTGGTTGACAGATGTGCATTTCTTCACCAGCCAGTGGGGTTCAGCATCTCTGGAGGCCCTGAGAGGATGTTCCCCCCTGAAATACGAGGAGCTCATTAAGAAACTTCATTTTTGGATGGATAGAGTTCACAGCATGCCCCCATCATTTACTACTTCAAATAAGTTGTTCACTATTAAGATCTCCAACATCCAGGAGGACACTGGTGTGTTTAAATTTGCATAAAAATTAAGAAGATAAAATAAGAAGATTTTAAGATATTTAAATATAAATAAAAAGTGAAATGCAGTGGACATCTTATACTGCTAAATAAGACGTCACCTATACTGCTAAAAAAGCATATATCATCTCTTAATATTCTTGAGTTTATGGAAGGTCATTTGATGAGCGATTATTTCGCTAAAGAGAAAATTATAAGGATTTACAGAACGCTACTTATTTTTGAAATCGTGTGTTTGTTAATGCATTAGGTTTTGGAATACAGCCATTATGATACAGCATGCCTATATATGTTCAAGATAAGCGTTTAATATAAATTTTCATGTGTTGTACTAATTGTGTGTTTGTAGATTTCATGTTGAGCACCATTGATGAGGATGTGCTAAAGCTACTGTGTGAAGATTTGCAGTCGCGCTCTGAGAACTTGTCTTCTGAGCTCAGAAGAGCTGTGGAGGTCATGAAGTCTGAGCCGAATACCTTTCACAATTTCACAGTTTTTTCAAGCACGGTATTGACTTTGACAGTAATAAAGCTTAGTCATTCTCAGCCTACTAATGTGATCTGTAGAAAAATTCATCAACATGATTACATGCAGGTAAAGCACAGTGTGAAGATGTCAGATGATTTGAAGCAGAGGCTGGAAGACCTCCATTCTCTACAGGAGACTGTGCAAAGGAATTATACACACATGGCCCCAGATGGGGTTTTCTTAATGAACCAGGTACATGTGGAGATATGATCATTGACTTGAATTGCAAATTGAGTCACAAAATCTAACAGCCAACTATTTTTGCAGACAACTGACTTGTGGAATCAGTTTATTCCACTTCTAAAACGAGCTAGAGATGTTGTTTCTCAGCAGCTTCCTTCTATGGTTAATACACTGGACAGCAACTATGCATCATTAGTGACCAAAGTAGAGAACCTCGTTTCAAGAGCCTCATCTGAACCCTATCTTGACCCTGACCAGAATGCCAAGGAAATGCTTATTCAGCTCAATGCATTGTGCAGCCAATTCTATGTGATTGCTGAACAGCTAAATAATCAGAGCAGAACCACTGAAATTCTCACAGGTGAGAGTACCTCTGGCACTCAGGGCTTGACAAATCGGCCCATTTACACCTGTTTTTAATGCTGTCCACTTTTTAATGCTGCTTCTGTCCTTGTTGGCATCTGCCTCTTTCTGCTAACTTCTACTTAGTGGCAGAAACTATTTCTAATAGTTTTATTAGAATGATTTCATTTCAGTGGTTCCAGTTTATTTCTTCTTTTAGGACATGTGCTGGATCTTACTTTTGTGACTGCAGCCCAGCAGACAATTGAAACACGGAAAGGACTCTGGGAGCTAATGAGTGTGTCCTTCACACAGATCCATGAGTGGAAGCTTCAAAGGTTCAGCAAGGCATGTTACTATCAGAAGCTCATGATGAGAAGAGTTCTCATGTTCTGCCCGAAGATAACAGTATTTCTCTTACATTTCTTGCAGTTTGTGGTGGCTAAAGCTCAAAACAAAATTAGTGAGTGGTTACAACAGGCAGAAGTATTTGCAAGAGCTATTCCCTCCCATGATGCAGTGCTACAGAAAACCTTACAGATTTTACAGGGGTTCAGCCAGCTTATCCCTATACTGAGTAAGCTAAGCAATCCCATACTGAATCAAAAGCACTGGAGGAACATCTCAAAAGGTAAGAATGTAAAATGGCACCAAAAGTTTGAGAAATTTATTGAAACCTATGAAGTGTCTGTTTTTAATTCAGGTTAAATTTATTAAAAAGCTAGTAAGAATCTTTAACATTTTAAACATTTTAGTTATCAGCCATTAATGTTATTGTTTTTGTAGTAATCGGCCTGCTGTATGACCCAGAAATGAAATTAACAGTGGCTGATCTCATGTCCAAAGAGCTACAGGGCCATCAAAATGAAATCAACATGGTTTAGTAGCACATTTTACATTGTTTATTTAACCTTTGGTGTAAATGCTTGAAGTCTAGAAGTACTAGTCACAGTCTAGTAACAGTCATCAAACTGTTTTTTTAATGAATTACTGTATATGTGTGGATGTACATTGGCTTCAGATCTATGCTGAGGCTAAAGCAGAGGCAGATATGGAACAGAAGTTCAGAACACTTCAGAGACACTGGAAAGGAGCTGTATTCCGCCATGCCAGGTTTATTGTTTCTGTCCAGCAACAGCAGAGTCCACAACTAAGTGGTGCAAAGGGGGAAAATACTTCTGATTCCCCTGTCTCACCTCTCAGTGCGGCAAAGCATCAAATTAGAGATGGTGGAACCTTCACTGTTGTTGGTAAGACCACCTATGCAACTGATCCCAGTCGTTGATAAAGACGGTACAGTTGTTTTTACACTCAGTTTTGTTGTTCTTCTCACATCTCTGATCAGGTTTAGAGACTCTTTTGGGTCAGGCTAAGGAAAGTGTTTTGGTCCTCTCTGACATGCTGCGTTCTCTACATATCAGTAACTTTCAGAAAGAGGCTGAACACTGGCTGCTGCTTTTACAGGAGCTGGGTATATTCACAAGCTCATAGTTCTACAATACAATATAGGTGCAATTTATACGAGGACCGTGAGCAATTTATATGATGATGGTGTTTTTCCTTTTATACAGATGAATTGCTGGATCTTTTTGAGAGATATCAGCAAAAATGGATCTTCTTAAGCAAAACATTCAATGAAATATCTGCAGATCCCAGGAAATTTGAGTTGGTGAGTTTATAATGTAATGTTTATAGTACTTAAGACCTCATAACATTTTACTGTTTACTGTGTGATGCAATTTTATTTAACCAAGGTTTTTTTTGTTGTAGCAAAAAGAGTTTTACCTGGTGGATAAGATGTTTCGGGAAATCATTAGGATCACAGTTAATGACCCTCGTGTATTAAGCTTTGTTCAGCTGAAGTTGACAACATTTGCTAATCACAATTTCAAAGGGCAAAGTCTACGTACTTTCATAATGAATGGACTCGCTACAACTGAGGAGATTTCCAGTCAGTTGCTTTATGTATTGGAGGCAGCACGAAGCCAGTTCCCCAGACTTTACTTTCTAAGTGATGGTGAGGTGATGAAACTTCTGTCTTTGCAGCTCCTAGCACCTTCCTCTCTTTTACCACTAGTTCAGAAATGCTTCAGGGGAGTGAGGTGTCTTGATGTTCATGGTGAAAGTGATGTGAGTCATGAACATAACTTGACAGATCTAAGTAATGGGACGATGTGGGTGCACGGTGTATATGGAGCCTATAGGGAACAGGTTCCCTTCCTTTGTCCTCTTGAATCAAACCTCAACCCTGGGATGTGGCTTAGTCTCTTTGAACAAAAGTTACAGCAGGCAGTGAAACAGCTAATTCTGAAATGCATAGATGTCCAGTGTTCAAAACTAAACAAGCATGAAGACACTACAGTCTTGATTGGGAATAATAGGGGAAACAGTTCAGAAGTAGCTCATGAACCTCCTTCATTCTTGGAGCTAATATCTCTTTATCCTTTGCAATGCCTTTTGGTGGCAGAGGAGGTTTTGTGGTGTTCTGTGGTCCAGAAGTCATTCAATAGTCCAACTGCTGCCACGTTGGCACCAATCAAGTCCCGAAACACAGCGAAACTGAACCATTTGTGTCAGCTAATAAAAGTCCACTCTGCAAATTCAAATGAAAAATCTGAAGTATCTCCACGCATCGTGAATGCTCTGCGTGCCATGGTTATGCTCAACATGAAGCATTCCCAGCAAACCGATGGGCTTGTTGAAGTAAAAGTAAACCTGGATTCTTCTTTTGAATGGCACAAGTTTATGAAATACTGCCTTAGGCCAAGTGCTACTCTAGCTCAATGTGACCAAGTTCCACCTCAGGAAGATTTGGCCTGTGTGAACCAGTCTGTATATGTTGACATTTTGTGCACACAATTTCCATATGGCTATGAATACATAGGGCCTGAGAACTGGATGATGGTAACAACCCCTTCAACTGAAAAAGCATATATGGGCATAATCCTTGCTCTGTCAAGCTATAAGTGTGCTTTCATGAGTGGACCTCACATGTCGGGCAAGTATCATGTTGCAGTGCAGTTGGGATATGCATTGGGACGACAAGTGGTCAGCATGAAGTGTTGCTCAAGTACTGCCTCCTCAGTTGTTTCCCAAATGCTTCTTGGAGCTCTTCAAACTGGAGCCTGGCTTGTGGTTGATTCTGTAGATTTAATGGGACAAGGAACATTATCTGAGTTGGGCCACCATTTGGCAGATATTCATCAACAATTATCAGCAGTTCAAAAACGCACACAACAGGCAGGACATGAGTTACAACATGATCTTTCATCAAAACAGTCTTTCTCAGAATCAATCAAAACTCACAGCAATACAGTAAACAAGGTCGAATGTCACATTGCTGGAAAAAATATTTTGGCCAAACTAAGTTATGGATGTATCACAATCTCAGCAAATGGGTACTCAGCTGAGATACCTGAAAACCTGAGAGTTGCAATCAGGCCTGTCTCATTGTTGCAACCATACTATAAGGTGATTGCAGAAGTGATGCTGGTTTCATTAGGATTTTCTGAAGCAGCTACCATAAGCCGCCAACTGGTCTCTCTCTTTAGCATAGCTAAGGATTCTCATTGCCTTCCTGATTGGATCAGTGGTCATCAGACCTCTTGGCTTGTTCTTCTCAAAAATGTGATTGCTGCATCTGGAACACATTTATATCACAGCTGCCACTTGGAAGACAATAATAAGGGCACAT
>JAZGTJ010008927.1:0-20216 GCA_036877575.1 Botia almorhae | reverse complement strand
TGTGGGCCGCCTGCCTCTGGCTGGGCTACATCAACTCCATGCTCAACCCCATCCTCTACGCCTTCCTCAACAAATCCTTCCGTCGTGCCTTCCTCATCATTCTGTGCTGCGGACACAAGCGCTACCGTCGACCTTCCATCTTGGGGCCTGCAGCGCCCTGCACAGCCACACAGATCAACACACGCGTCCTGAAGTAAGTGAGAACCGGTTCCATTCGTTCCCTCGTTCCTCTCTTTCTGTTTTGTGGTTCTGGTACGTTCTTTACACTTTGCTGCTTAAAACAAGGATGGATTACGGTTCTGCCATGAACCTCTTGAAACAGAGGTTGGGGGAAGTATTATTGCAGACACCAGAAATACATTTGCCATTATGAGAGTGTACAGTTGAGTCTTTACTGTTTACTGTTGCGTTTTTAAGACTCTTGTAAATGTCTGTGTAAAAACATTCAATCATTTAATCTAAATTCACTGGTGAGGATGTTCTGTAAGTTACAGTAATTATTATAGCACAATGTGTCAGAAGACAGCACAATCTCAGATGAACCTCACTTTACACAACATGTTCAGGGTGGTTGTTCAGAGCTGTTGTGATGAGCAGAGGACAGAGAGAGAGAGAGAGAGAGAGAGAGGTTTACACAGAGGAACTCCCTCAGGTCTTAATCACAGCGTAACATGTTTTTTTTGATACAGTAAAGATTACAGATTTAAGCCAGCTGCTCTGTTTGAACTCGAGGGAAATCTAAAACACAGAGACGTGTCTGAATGTGTATGAATGAAACAGGACATGAAAACCTGTGGGATGCTGAGGGAAAGATACTCATATGATGTACTGATGTGTTGTTGAAGGCCATTAATAGCGTCAGTGTGCATGATGAAAATGTCATTTCCTGTTTTCTTGTTTAAGTAATAACTTCTGAGATAACTTCTTCAGGTAAAATCTTACATAAGCGTGTTGTGTAATGTGTGCTGTGAAAACACACACGTGTGTAGCAGGATTACGTGAGATTAGAATCTGGTGCTCTGTGAACTTCAGGCAGTTTAGTTTAGATGATAATCAGCACACATTGAATCTCACCGTGTCAAGTCTTCTCATTCTAATTACATGTTGCGAGTCTTCTAAATGACTTTCTCAAAAGAGATCTGTGGATTCTGTTTCCATGGAAACACCAATGAGTTACTGCCATTAGACGATGTCTTTGTGTTTGGCCATCAGTGCGCTTTGGCATGGAGAGGGAGTCCTAATGCATTTCTTAATCTGTCATTTAGTTTGTGCATTTAAACAAGTCAAATAGAAGTTCTTTCAAGACAAAACAATATTTCATATCTCACACCAAAACCAAGAGAGAAAAATAAGAAATGATGTTCTACACAGATTATTCTGAACAGATAATGACCGTTAAGATTTGCATTAACTGCAAGTGTGAAAACAACAAGGAACCAATGTAGCCTTCCAGACCTCCACACTGTACTGTATACTGAGTCTTCAAAGGCCACAGGAGTCCCACTTAAACAGATCCAGACTGGGTTTCACTAATAGCTGTGAGAACTCTTTACTGTGTCTTACCCCTCTGTGTTCCACAGCCACTGGAAAGCTGCCCGCGAAATAAATCATGAAACTGTTTCCAAGCGGTGGGGCTGTCAGCATGTTAATGTGTCTGATAAACATTGCAGTGCAGTATGTTGGGATCCTGGGGCAGCTGCTGTGGAGAGCCTGTGGCACAGGCAGTTGATCCAGGCAGATTAACACAGACGGCACAGATCTACACACAGGCTTATTTAGTTGCTCAGACGCAGCTCAGCATGGAGAGGTTAATCCCGCCTGGGTTCTGCAGAATTCTCTGAGTTCTGTCTGAACGTTGTCTTGTCTTGTGGTAGGGATTAATCTGTCAGACATGTATTCAGGAAGTTATTGATGTGTTCTCTGATCTGTAGTGTGGTGTCAAAGGTCAATGACATGAGGATTTTCATCATTCTTTATTTAGACACTGACATGATAACAACTCTTCTAATACATTTAAAATGTATGAATGCTCATTGTTTTGTATTTTTAATGCAGCAAATTGTCCAGAATTGTGCAGAATAAAGGAGAACAGGGATTATGATCATGAAGAAGTATCGTGTGTATTCATTCACTGTAGTGCAGTGTCTACATGTTTCATTACATTCACCTTTGATCCCCAGTGAGTTACCTGATGGAGCACAAGGCAGAAATATTCACATTGATTTAGAAGCAGCAGAGTCTTGGGAGTTAAGAACGGCTCTGAGTCTGTATATCTGTCTTGTTCTTCATTGTTCTGTGAGCAGAACTTGGAAAAAGTGTCATCTGACTCAAAATATACAAACAACTTTGGGGAGAGTGGAGGCCAGACAGAAAACTAAATGTAATGGCTTTAGTCAGTAGCTGTTCAGAAGCAAACTCAACAAACACAGTCTGCGCATTCTACTGAACGCACGCCGGCTCAAATTCTTGCCTCAGATTTTAAAGGTATGACTCTAGTTTTCAATCTCAATGAAACTGCCCAGCTTTCTCCCATAAATTTTGTAACATTACAACTGAAGTATTCCACGATTTTTATGACAGGAATTTATTTGTGATTACTTTAGCCGTGGACTATGTAACAGATTATCAGCACACATCATAAGAACACAATAAATCTTTGTACGGGTCACACACAGAGTCAGTGTAGTCTGGCTCATCCCCACACCAGCTAATGAATTTTCCCGCAACACTCAGCACTGGTTCTGTTGATACGCATGTTTAACCTCTCAGCACTGCCCTCTGCTCACCTGTCTTAATCATTCTGCAGAGATTGTGGATCTGAAGCAATATTTACTGATGAACACTTTAAAAACAGGGTTAGGATTTCATATCGAAGGTCTGTGTGTCTACACATCAGCACACATACATGAATGTCCATGAATGACCCACAGCTTGGAGAGCAGATGTTGATCTGGAACTTTTATGAGAGACATGTAGTCATTCTACTGTAAACCTTTGTGTTTGAATAATTTGCATTGAGTCTTTTATGAAGCCAGTAAATGAGGAACAATAGATACTGTGTACTTAAGTGTCAGATAGTTAAAACCAGGAAAAGATCCGTGTTTACATGGTACACAAACTCTGCAGCATTCGGTCAGCTCAGTTGATCGCTGGATTCTTTGTTCAATGAGAGGTGTTTGCATTGCATACAGTAGGATAAACTGTGCTAAGAGTGTTGAAATTCTTTGTGCACATTCACAGATCTGATGTTAAACTGTGACCTTGTGAATCTGTGTATGTGAGAAGCAGCAGAATTTGTGAAAATGCCATTGTGTGTTGTATTCTCCAACCAGTGTAATGTTACTTGTGTGTAGTTGTTTGTTTCTTGTCTATTTCTACATTACATTGTTTTATTACAATAATAAAATATTTCACACAGATATCACATCGGTTACAGCACACACAACAGATGCTCTTTTTTAATGTGTATTTTCTTTTAGACTACATACACCAAACAGATCTTCAGTCTATGTAGCTCGTCTCCTCACATAACTGTAATGATGTTTTCTCATAACAGACAGTCAAAACTCCACCACATACTGTAGTCTCTAGTGTGCAGATGTCTTTGCAGTGACGCAGTTTTCTGAGTGTCTGTGTTTGTGATTTCAGATATGTAAAACTGCACAAGCATCTGTGTGTCCTTTTCTAGTGACCCGTAGTGTTTTCATTGATTACAAGTGTATAATAAATCAGTCAGGCCTAAAATAACCAGCATTTCCTGTTCTCTCCTCCTTCTCATCTTCTGTTGTTGTGTCCTCCCCGTGTGCTGCTCTCTGCTGCCCCCTGTCTTCTGCTCCAGTGACTGCTGCTCTGCCTCCAAACTGCTGCTCTGGTTCTGCAGCACCAGACCTGTTGCTGTGTAGTGCTGTGTGGTGAGTCGCTACACACATTTCTCTCATCATCACCTCATGGAGATTTCACTGTGCTTCATGTTCTGTGTCTCTGAAGTCATCAGTGTGTGTGTGTGCTTGTGTATTTGTAGATGCAGGTTTAGTTTTTAATGCTTTTGATGGAAAGTCATGACACTTCATTCAGCTTGTTTTTTACCTCTGTGAGTTGTATTCATGAACACTCGTTCATTTGGTGGTTTTAGAAGCTACAGGTCAGTCTGTTCTAATAACCTATCAAACTGCATTATTCTGTATAGTACAAGTGATTCAAATGGCATACTTATTGATTAACTGGAGCTGTAACATAAAACACTGTTATCATTCCAGACACATTTTGGTTTCTAGCAAGAAAATATAGCATGTAGACCACGTATCCTAATGAGGGTAGGAACAGCAAAATAAGGCAGAGGAGGAGACTAGAGAGTAACTCCAGTCATGTGAAACTGCCTGATGTGTAGCTCATGTTAAGAGCTGTTTCTCACAACACTACTGCCCTGGAACACTTATACCAGCAGAGTCATTATCAGCTGATTCATTTTAGAATCGAGTTTTATCATTTTTCAGTGCACGCACACACACACACACACACACACGTTTCAGTACACACGCACACACACACATTTCGGTGCACACGCACACACACACACACACACACATACACACACACACACACACACTGATATTTCTCATTCTGAATATAATAAATAAAAAAACTTACTGTAATACAATAAACTCTTATTTGAATGAGTGCAAACTAAAGGCAGTTCAGTAAATGCTGCTTATATATATGAATGTATTTGTGAAGTTAAAATGCTTCATCACAACCACACTGTTGTTGTCATGACAATTAGCTCAAGAGCAATCACATTCACATTGTGTTTTTATTACATTACATTATTACAGAATTTTTCATTTTTTGTCATTATGCCAAACCTTTTAATGATCCAAAAGTAGATCATTTTTAAATAGAGTTGCTGTTTCTTTTGAAATTTAAGTGACATATTTTGTGAGATTCATTCTTGCATGTTGCCTTGAACTGCAGTTAGAATCACACCAGAAAGTTTCAAGTGTAAAAACTACACAATCACTTCCACATTGATATTCAGCAGTGGACTGTATTTGATTTCATTTGTTTCATGAAAACTATTGGATTTGCTGGATAAAAATACCCAGCAGTAAGTGAACACATGATTTGATTATGTAATGTGAGAGATTTCTGGCAGGAATATGGATTAGAGTCTGTAAGAAGCTGGATTAAAGTGTGGATTATGGGAGATTTCGGTAGGTGCCACAGATGGGAATGTTCCAGAGTCTCATACACAGTTTTGGTGCATCATATTTTGTCATGGCTGTTAGTGGATTTATTGTGCAGTGAAGATACAGCAGAGAAGAGGAAGAACTTGTGGTGTAGATAGCAGCTCCATTTCCAGAGCTGTAAGCATTGTGGTTGTCATAGCTCTTTAAATGGTGCTGCCATATGCACTGAACGACCAGCACGACAGCCGCCAAAGACTGTGCAAGTGATTTTACTTTAGCTTGTTTATTTTTTCATGATTTGTTTCTTTTTTATTTGAAGTGATTTTTGTATATACAAATGTAACATCATTCTCACGGTCTTTGTGCAAAAGGTTAATGGGTTTAAATCAGAACACCCTAGCAACCACATAGTAACGCAATGTCAACAATCCCACAATGCCCTAACATAGTGGCAGTTACATGGTGTTTAAAAAATGTTAGTTTAAGCTAGTTTAATGAACTGTAACGACCAACCATATCACTGCATTGCAACACAATCACATGATGGCCATTGGAATTATTGAAACAACTTTTTGGCGAGAAAACTTTTGGATCAGACCATTAAATAGATGCAATTAAATTAGCTTTCTTTTCATGAGACGCGTCAAGATTTAGTTGTCAAGACCAACTGACAGTCCCCACAGGAAAAACAAAGGTAACAAGCAACTAATAATGTCTGAAAGAAATCTAAAGGAGTAAAGAGGTTTGTGTGAGGATTTTATTTAAGAACTGGCATCATGAAATCTGATATATATAAGATCATAAAAAACAGCTTCTGTTATTAGCTTCTGTTGATTATATTACAACAATCCCTGCATGAAAATAATGAGACACTTGTCCAGAATCCTGCTTTTCACTGACTAGTGTGATATTTCAGCAGTGTAAATCACTGCTGTATTTGTGCTTCTTTCATGTTAGGATTTGTGTGAGATTGTAATGAGTTATGTTGTGGAGTATTAGTGGATGTTGTGACTACAGAGAGAATGTGAGAATGTAATAAAACAGAACATTTAAATGCACAGATGTGCTTTTGAGGTTTTTTTGGACATTTCTTTGCTCACATTTATATGTTATTTAAGGATTATAATTACATTCTATGTATACATTACTTATGATGATGAATCCTTGTATAGCTATAGTTCACTCAAAGAGTTTTACAACAGACACACAGGCTTAAAGCACCAAAACAATTTGTATTTCTTATAGGTTGTTCTACCTTACATGCTACCTGTGCTGTTTAGAGTGACTGCAGGCCAACAGTCACAACAGTAACTCTTATTTGTGTAAAAGTCACATACAGAAAGCAAATGCACCTTCTCACATATCACATAATAAACCAGATCACTTCAACTTTCCTCTTGAGATGCAGGTGATATTATCTGGTGCGTTTCAATGTTGTGTCATTTACTGAATGTCCTGTTGTTTTTCAGGTACTCAGTTCTTCACAGTGAGCAGGAGAAAGTGTCAGTACAGAATGACACAGAGTCGCAGGAGATGACAAACATGTCATTACTCACCACCTGAGACCCGACCAGAAGCACTGCGAGTCACACTGAACTGTGTGCTCAAAGAGCTGCTGAACCATGAGGAAAAGAACAATCTTGCCAAAGGTGTTTTCTTCTGGATTTTAGGCATTTCCATTTGTAGAGTAATAAGAAGTCCCCAATACTTGGTGTGTATTCCCCTTCTGATTCCTGTGGGAATGCTGTTTCCAAACCAAAAAAACATCTTACAAGCTTTATCTGGAGTCATGACAACACTTCTGAATCCACAAACACTCTGAAACAGCTAAGATGACACTTTATTCAAAAAGTTTTTATTTTAATAAAAGAGGGTTAAGACTCAAAAACACTCACACACAGTAATAAAGCAGCCACACAGGGAATTGTGCACAAATGTTTTCTTTGAAGCAGTTCAAAGTTTTCCTGTAGTTTTCCTGTCAGTCTTTTAAGGCTCTTTGTGAGGTGTAGTGGTCACAGACTAAAAGCTCTTAGCTAATTCTCACTCAATTAAGTACAGATGTTCGTCTGAAACCCACACGTGTCTGTTCTCAGATCCACGTTTCCATGGTGATTTCCATTCCGAGGGTCTCTCTCTGCATTTCACAGTTACGTGAAGAAATTATCTTTGAAAAAATGAAGGAATAAATCTTAATGGAAAAGTATTTCTCCTTTTCATGTTCCACTGAAAAAAGGTCATTTTTTGGCACACTGTTCCTTTACTTAGTGCACTTCTAAATGTGATCACTTCCTGAACAGAAACTAGAAAGATCAAACATCTACAGCTGTCCTCATTGTTTTTCTGATTGTTTTAAATCAGTGACCTCCCCTGCAAATGAAGCACTTTCTCTAATATTAAAATGATTGTATACAAAAGTCTTTCAGTATTCTGGTCACAAATATAATATAACAGAGAAAAGTAATAATTGAAGAATCTGATTGAATTCATCAGTTCATGCCGGCTGCTTGTTTCTTTAAATCAAACATGTACATTCATGTCTTCACAGTCATCCTCCAGATGTTTGTCATTCACTGTGACTGTGCAAGATAACACAGAAACACGCTGGTAGTGCTTTCAAAGATTACTGAAGAATATATATATTTATATATATATATATATAATGTACAATCAAAGATTTTAAACCAGCCGCCCACAAATCTCTGATGAGGAACATGCAAATTTAGAGGTTTATATTAATCTTCAGTTTTATGTTTTATGTAGCATGCTTTGGTTTGAAGGTACTTTGTTGTTATTTACCAGTAGGTTGTTGTGTTGGTTTCAGCAGCTTACACAGTTTCCTGTCAGTTTGATGGATGTCATAATGTTCTTTAACTGTGGGTGGGGATTTGGAGATGGTTTAAGCTAATAGAGAATCTGTGAGTGTGAGCAGAGAGCAGATCTCTCCTGACCCGTCCAGATGTCTGTAAATATGACAATACCCAAAACATTCCTGCATAACTGTGAACTGTTGCATCTGAAAGACGCTGTGTGTCAGATATGTTCAGAACTCTTCTCAAACTTTAATGCCCAGCTACTGGACCTTCAGAATCTTTTAAGCCCTGAGGCCTCAGGCTTTCTTAGAACATACAAACAACACTGTAAAATAGCAGCTCTCAGAGCACAACGTTTGAAGCATGAATGTGCTGTAAATCTCCCAACAGGCTGTAAAACTTTTGTAATCTCAGTATTTATTTTGGTGGAAATAAGATATTTTCTTGTAAGGCTTCTCTTTCAGGAGCTGTGTATCATGTTTCCTGTTGCTATGTGACAGCTCTAAAATGATCATTAAAGAGTACAAGATGTTATTCATCTTCATGTGTGGTGTGTTCCATGAAGGCATAGATACATATTGTAGTCAACATGCAACATTTACATTCAAACAGATGGATAGATGGACAGCTTACTGTACACTGCACTGTCTACACTGTATACTTCTTGCTACTTTCAAAAACTGTAAGTGGAACAGCTGGAACATGCAGTAATAAAACAGTAATATACATGTATATTGTTCATCTTATCTTGCCTCATTTTCCTTTGATATCACACACTGTATTGTCTTCACTTACAGATGTTTACCGTTATGTGTTGAGTGCACATGTGTTGGCACAGTGTTGAGTCTTGTTCAGGGAAGGACGACCTGCATTTAATCATTTATAATATTGGCAGCTTTGAAAAACAACAGACTGACAGTAAGTGCCTCAGTAATGAGGTGCAGACGGCTCAGATCTGCTCAAATAAAGCCTTCAGCCTTCAACATGGCTGATGTCAAAGCTAATTTTTCTTTACCAGTCTAATGAACCTTTAAAATCTCTCCTCGTGCCCTCTGTGCTCACTGACCTTTGACCTCAACACAACGGCATCCATGGATATTTTTATCAACATGTGTCGGCATTTCCAATTGGCCGTGTGCTGTTAGATTTTAATAAGATTCTTGTAGAAATTATTTCAGACTTTCACCGAGTTATAATGACACAGCTGTATTTAGGTCACCAAATCCAAAGAACATCACTGCAGCTATTATTACTAAACGCAAGTGATGCATGACCCAATTTTGGAACGATCACAGGAGTCTGATACTGATGGACGATCTGAAGGGCTGAGCAATATCTCGTCCTCTGATTGCATTTTCATCCCTCACTGAGTCAAGTGCTCACTCAGAACATTTGAGGAGAAATGTCCAGAAAGCTTCATTTACACAATGCCAGAGCTCTGTCCTAATCAAAGCCTAACAGAGAGCCGACCGGCCGGACCAGCTGAAGTTCTGCATGAAGCTCTCGTAGAAGATCTCATTTTTTTTAGGGTTTATTTTTAATGCAATTCATGTGCCAGGCTTGTTTTTCCTCCATCTTACATTCTTGGGGGACCACTGCTAATTTATGTTGGTCTTATAAATATAAGGTCTTATAATATAATATATTTAAAGCTCTTATGACCCTCGTTGGAGGATAATAATGTAGGGTTGTGAATCTAACCTTAAAAAGAATGGAGAAATTGAGGCATTAAGCTGAAGTCTTACCTAAAGTCTAAGTGACGTACATGTAGGAGCTCTGCAATAAAGAAGGATTTATAAGAGAATGACAGATTAATGCTGTTAGCCTTGTTTTAAACAAACCACATGCTATCTGCTCTTTGTTCTGGGGATAAATGACCTGTAAATAACTTTAGATGACTTTAGTTTGAGGTGTTGTGTTCAGTTCAGTCATTCACTGGATAACTGCGGGCTTTTCTCTCAGTAAAGTAACTGAAACAGCTTCCATAACACGCAGGCAATGGAAACTAAAGAGGGTGTTGTTTTCCTCTCAGAGGTTTATAACTTCGACCAGAGCTTGAAATGGCGTCAGCGTGAGTCTCTGCAGCAGTTTTTCTCCATCTTGTGTTTTACTGGACGACTGTTTGAGGCCTCAGATTTTCTGGTCACATCAGTGATAGTTTGTGAAATACATTAGTTCATACAGCACATAAAATGTGAGGAAAACATCTGAATATGTTCTTGTACATACTGTAAACATCTTAAGTGAGAGCGAGGAAAGGAGACAGAGAGCGAGAGAGAATTAAAAGCCTGTGCCCATGTTTATCCTAAAATATGTCCAAAATGAAGAATGTCATCCATGAGTTTTGTGAGTGAAATGGCCGTTTCCTGGGAAGTGAGTTTTGAAGCTTTTCTCATGGTGATTCAAAGCAGAGATGTAGGCAAATATTTAAAACTAGCAAAGATCAACCTTTTATATTTTAAAATGGTTGATTTTAAACACCCCATGGTTTGAATATTAGTTATTATTAGTTATATTCTGAACACATTTAAGGGGCTTGTCTCACCTGCAGCTGACTGATCACTACTAGATAAAGAGTCTGCTTCCCTCTGCTGTTCACTCCAGGCTTCAGTTCTGCAGTTTTTCCTGTTAAACTTTTGTTGCTTATTTCTGATCAAATTCACTTTTCCCAAAACAAACAACAATAGTTGCTATAGTTTCAATGTTGGTTTGTTGGTTATTTATCAAATGCCGTTTATTAAAACAACGTATAACCCAGCAGGTATGACTGATCTCCAAGAATTTTGCTCCAAATAATCACATGAACATACTGAACTGTGAGTGTGTTGGGACACTCATTGTGATGTTTCATCATTGTGATGTTTCATCATTGTGATGTTGAGTGTGGCATTCTGGAGTTAAAGACAATGAGACCCATTAAATCAAGAACGGTTGTTAAACAGCGTCGGGGCTGCACTGATTAATAATGATCTCATTGATCTGAATACATTGACCCGAGCCTCGTGGGGTGTATTGACAGTGTTGTCTAACACTATGACAGGTCACTTGTCCTGACCGTGTAGGTCAATCATGTAAAAGGTCAATTGTGGAGGAAAAGTTTTATTCACAATATTTGGTTTGGTCATACAAGCGCCTCCTTCTGCAGCTTCTTCAATCTCATGAACGAGCTCAACGTGGAAGTCACGTGCTATCACAGCCAGTCAACAGAGCACTGTTTGACAGGAAACACTGACACTGTGGAAATGCCCCGGATGGGTCTAGGGCAAGTGGAGCATTCCCAATACATCACCTCTGCTGAAGGCATTTCACAATAAACCACCTCTACTGGAGCTCTGATAAACCACCAACTACTGGAGTGGCGTTTACTAACAAAGACAAAACAAAAGAAAAAGATTTTATGTAATAATCTTTACATGATCACTAATGATTATGTAATGTAATAATGTAACGATCATCCTAATGATTTTATGTGTTTTATGTTGTTTGTAAACAATAAGTATGAAGATTTATTGTTGTTGTAACATGTAATTCCTTAAAGCTTTTATTTTGAAAGAACTACCGGAAGTAAGCAGTTCGTGCGGGTCGTGTTTGTGCTCGCGCTGCTGGCTTCGCTGGTGTGTCCTGCAGTGCACGAGAAGAAAAGCGTCAAGAGAACAATGTAAGTAAAAGCCGAGTGCAGGCGAGGTCAGGGGACATCACTTGTGTTTCACACACCGATCACACTCAATCTGTGCAGGTTATGTAGTTCACGTCTGCAGGGTTCGCTTCGGCCTGCTCGTGCATGTTTCGTTGTGTAGGTCGCGCAGTTCTCCCAGTTCTGTGCTGCACAGCGTCTATATAAACTCTTGTTTTCAGCGCACTTACTCCGCATGGATCATTTCTTCAACCTAAACGTGTATGTTTAAGAAATATTTCTCTACGTAACATTAGCAGTTGACGTCAGTTGTCTGCTGCAGGGATGAACGTCGTATCGCGATATCTGAGTTAAGCGAGTATTTACCCTGCGCTCCTGCTTTCATTAGTTCAAGTGGAAGAACTGGTAGCTGATGTTCTGTGAGATGTTCAGTGCTGGTTTCCTCCTCTAACGCTGAAACTGCATGGTGACACTATGTCATGTCTGTTGTTGTTTAATTAAATAACATAAATAACATGCATTGTTATCAAACAGACTCTGTCAGTTCTTTTACGGTAAAATCATGGCATAAATCTTCGCTATGAACAGCTGTTTAGCGTATAAGGTGTTTAACGTGTCTGTTTAATTGATGGAAATCAGGTTAAAATTCTAGGTTAAGATGGTTATGAATATGTAATTGAGTTTTGTACCTGATCATTATTTCTTCCTTCATTTGTATTTTAATTTACCTTTTGTCTTCACTATTCCTGGTGTGACACATGAGTTTTTTGAAGTACACATATGCGGTCATTGGTCCTAAGCTGGAATTTGTGCAACACAGAATTTCACTTTTATTTTGGTTAATATTACTTGTGTCTACACAATAACTAGTTTTTTGCTGATGTAACTTGTTCAGACAGTGTCACCAACTCTTTCATTTGCCGGCCACCTAATATAGTCTTTCCTAATGAGCACCGTTATCATCAGTTGTGGTTAACTGAATGAGGGTCAAATTTTACTTCTTTGGATGAAGATGCGAATCATGTTCACCAGGTTTGTTTTATTCAGATAAAACACCCTTCCCACCCTGATGTGTTTTACTTGTAACCCAACTTTTGGCTTGTTTGTTGTCGAGAGGTCTTAATCAAATCAGTATTTTTGATTTAAGCCCAAAGTTTGTGCCTCTAAAGGGAGTAGCAGTACCTGTTCTCCAATAAATGTGTTTCAGATCCTGGATGTGTCGTTTGTAGTTGCTGATGGTACAGCTTGATGTTGTAGAACCTCTGGAGAAGATATTGCATTACCTTCCCTGTCTTACCCATCCTCGTTACCATCCACAATCTAAATGTGATTCAAATTCTTTTACCAACTGTACTTTCCATTTAAATGGTGCTTATTACTCTTTGTGGAATTTATTAATCATCATTTAATAGTGTAATTGGTCTGTGTACCAAACTTTCCATTTGTACCTCTGTTGCACTGTAAATAATTTTCACTTGTATTACTTGTTGCATTGTATCAGTTTATGGAGCTTACTGTCTTGCTTTCCTTTGCCACTGTTAAACCATTTGGCGAGCATGCTAGAAATCACTGCTCCATTGTGTTTCTGCAGACCCGTTTCATTCTGGAGGAGCTCTCTTGTGTCTTGAGATCCAGACTTGTGTCGACGGATTGTCCTTCTGGGGACTTTTTGATTTACTTTGTTCCTCTTGTTTCCTGCTCATCTGAGATCTTCTCATTTCAAAGCCATGTCCCAAAAACTGACCAGTGATGCTGCTCAGAAGGGCTTTGCTGTTGGCCGTGGACTTTTGGCTGCTGCTGAGACTTTAAACTTTAGTATGGCTGAAACCCGCCAGGATCCCTACAGCTCAGCTTCCCAGTCACATGGCAGCATGTCTGGTTTGGTTGGAGGCGAGGGAAAGGACCATGATTCCCAGCTGGCCCGCCGAGCAGGCAGCCACATTAGCAGTACCATGAAACTCTTTGCCAGCCTAGGTCTGTCACCAGCTGACTTAGACGCATTGGCACAGGTTCCAGAGGAAAACATCAGTGTGGAGACCTTGCCCCATCTTATCATGCAGCTTAAAAACAGCAAGATGGAAACTGGTCGCCACGTGACTGGTGATCCTTCGGCCCGTTCCTCAGAATCTTCATACAGAGCTGACCCAGAAGATTGGGGAGATACACAGGGCGGAAGAATGGAGCGTTCCAGCGGGCAGTCTCAAAACCGCTCACAGGGCAACTTCGGTTATAGTTCCATGCAGGACACAGCTAGTCGAGGGTTCGACATGTTAGATTACGGCAGCAGTGGCAGTAGAGACCGCCAGTATTCCGACCTTTCCCGAGATTCCTACCGTGGCCTTGGCATATCTACGTCTTCAGCATCTGATGACATGTTCCTGCAGAGAAGAGTGGGCACGCCATCACAGGGCAAAGTACAGGATTTCTTGGGAGTCATGCCCCTTATGTTTCCTCATGTGTGCGCCCTTTGTGATTTTGATGTTCACTCTGCCATGGTGAGTAACTTCAGCCACTGGCCTTTTGCACACACACACACACACACACACACACACTTCCTTTACTTGGGCAGATGCACCACATGATGGGAAAGACCGGAAGTCTCATTGATGAACACATTGGTGACTACAGTACACAGTTATTAGCTACTTTTGCTGAGTCTTGGTTTTTACATTAGGCTTTAAGACAAATGTCAATAGTATACATTCCAGATTCTTATATGAACATGTTATTTTGACAGATCTTTATTTGAACTTATTTATTATTTTTACTGATTTTTAGCCAATAGCGTAAGACTGTTTGATGCTGACAGGAAATTTACTGTGGCTGTATTGTCCCGGTGTTCGGAATATTTATTTGATCTTTTCCTGTGTTTGTAAAGGAATGGACTCAGCACACGACTGGGATTCGTCATTCTGAAAACCGCAGACTCCTTCTGCAAATGTAAGACAAGACTCCCTACAAACTCCTGACAAGACTAGAAAGTTCCTTACTGCAATTCTTCTGAAGCTGATAGTTTTGTGGGGACAACACAGTTGAAGTAGTTACTCACTGACAACATGACTCTTACTGTTATTTAGTATTTAAATGCATTTTTAATCTTTTGTTATCAAGAACATAATGACACTAAATTTAATGCCACTCGCGGATGAGCTGATTAGTTTGTGACCCTGTTATCCGAGTCGGTGAAACTGAATTTGCTGTTACAGACTCTCACTACAAACACTTATCTGTATGTGTAAAACTCAGTTGAGTTCAAACATCTTTCCTGTTGTTTTGCAGGTACCCGGACTGGGATCCTCATATGCCCTCTAGTCGCATGTATGTCATGAGTACTTCATCAAAACATTGTTTTTTTCACACAAAAGAGTTGCTTCTCTATTAAATGTTGAAAAAAACATTAATAATGAGTTTCTGTCAGGTCGACTTCCCTTTCGCTCGACGCAGCGAATCGCTCGGAGGGGTTGCTGGGAGCAGCTCCAGTCAGTGTGGTTCTACAGAGAGCCGGGATGAGCTCCAGCTGGGGTAATACATCTGAGGATGTAGTGAGACAAGAGCAGCAGTTATGGGCTGTAGAGAACTTTGCTGTGTGTTGAGCTTTACTTTCATGCAGTTCTTCAGTTTAGAGCAAGCAGGCTCTGTTTTTCTGTCAGCTCTGTTTATACAAACATGAAAACATGACGTAGACATTGAATTAACGTAAATCACTGTTTTTAGGATCGGATTCCACTATGGGATTGACCAATAAAATGACATCATATTCAGCGGCACCCAAGGTAATAATATGCTAAAGGTTATGAGTTATGTTTGTGAAAGACTTTACAATTACAATAATGACTACAAATAACAAAAGGTTACAAATGCTCCAGATAACAGAGCAGCTGAAGTAAAACTACATCAGTTAGCTTCTACCTGTTACAGTGTTTCATTTGAACTGTCAGTTTTGCTGCTGCTCTTCCATTGCCCTTATGCATGTGTATTTATTCACTTTTAGATTAGGAGTAGAGTAGTTGTGGCAAAATATGACAGGAAACCGATGTCAAACAGCCTGTTTGCCCTGGCTAAACCCTTTGGTACCATCCAAGAGCATCTAGTACTGAAGAACAAGGTATTGGCTGATTACTGTACACACATAATTATTCACCATCTGAAGCCTGTTTATAGCTTGTTTCACTCAAGACATTTGGTTTGGAATATTGCATAGTGTGTGTTATGTGTCTGTATTCTGATTAGTGCTCATATAAATAATAATGTATTCTGATTAGTGCTCATATAAATAATAATGTATTCTGATTAGTGCTCATATAAATAATAATGTATTCTGATTAGTGCTCATATAAATAATAATGTATTCTAATTAGTGCTCATATAAATAATAATGTATTCTGATTAGTGCTCATATAAATAATGATATTTTTGCACTTTTTATTTTAAAGGCTTTCCTGGAGCTGCAGACTCATGAGGAGGCTCTGGCCATGGCCAATTATTACCAGCGTAAACCTGCTGTTTTACACGGCAAGGAGATCCAGATGTATTTGTCAAAGGAGCTGATGGTAATTGAGGTAAGAGGATGAAGGGTTGAGCATGTCAGGAGTCGGAGGTGCACTCCGTTCTTTTGGTGGCACTGGCCCATATGGCCAGTTGCATTGTATTTTACTGCTGCCTCATTTACTTTGTCATTGCAGAAATCTGGAAGGCAGGACAGAGACTCTAGACCTGTGAAAGTTGGTGGCAGCCCGGTGGTGTTTTTCTCCAATCTACCACGAGAGACTAGCAAGAAAGGGGAGCTTCTAACAATTGCTCGTAGATTTGGTGCCGTTGACAAACATCTTTTCCTCAACGATGAGGTAATTTGCAGATACAGCCCATCCCTAAACTTATGCGTTTAAAATACACCTGTTTAATGAATTCTTGATTTACAGGCATTTATTCAGATGACCAATGCAGAAGATGCGGAGATGTTGGTTAAGTACTACACTCTCCATCCTTTGACTATCAGCAGAAGATCCGTCAGGCTGAACATCTGCACAAAGTACAAGACCCTCACGTAAGTCATCTGTCCTTTCAGAAATGCCATTAATATGTACATACAGAACTGTGATCTGTTCATGTTTTGATGCTTCAGGGTCCCACCAGGCAAAGGTGATCAGGTAAGAGAGGAACCTACTCACAGGAACAGTGGAACCAGCAAAACCGCTGACAGACCATCAGAAAGCCGGAGATCTTCTAGTTCCAAAGCCACAGAGAGGTCAGATGAGAGAGGGCAAGAATCAAAGCAGGAAGATAAAAAAGAGACCAAGGGAGATGGATCAGGAGATGAAGAAGCTGATGTTATGGAAGCACATGATGGAGATGAAGAGGGTTTTAATGAAGAGCTCTCTACAGATGATGTCATCCAATCCTGTGAGCCAGAGGAATCCAATACACAATCACCAGAACTTGACACCAATGTAGAGCAAAAAGAAAAGCAAGCCGAAGATGGGCTGGATGATGCAGAGTCTGCAGAGAACCAAGAAGAGACAGAGGAACAACAAGAAGAGGCTCAGCTGGAGGAACCTGCCTCAGACACTGCAGATACTGAGCTTTCCAAACGACCAGAGGAAGAGAATGATGATGAGGATGAGGTTACTGAGGAGGACCGTACACAGCAGGCAGGATCTTCTAACTCCTTTCTTAAAGAAATCATTCATTCAAATAATATAATTTAATAGCTTTAATTTATGTTTCAAACCCTCGTTCAAACCTGTGGTAAACGATACATTTTTAATGTCATCCTCTTAAAATGTCTGTTGTTTTAAAATGGCTGACTTTTATTTGTTTGTATGGAAGAGAAAAGCATGGACATTGTTAAATTACACACATATATATATATACATTATTATTCATAAAGTTTTTCCAGGCCAGTCAGAGCTTGTCTAACAGGCTGAATGAATGATCACAGATCTGATGACTGTTTCTATCTGCTGGTAGGAGAGTCAGTGTGAAGCAGACTTTCCTGAGAATCTGGATGAGTTTGTTACTCTTGATGAGTTGGCTGAGGAGGAGGACACAGAGAGACACGACTCAAAGTATAGAGCAAGAAACACTTCAGGTACCTCCTTCACTCAGCATAACAGTCATCCTTAAATTGAACAGTATCATGTTCTCTGTAATAAAACCTGTCATGAGATAAACAGTAGATGTTGCCCCAGAACCCAAATGGGCTGTGTGTCTGTCGACATGTTGCTGTAGTCTTACAGAGAACTTACCAGAACTAAATTCCAGCTCTTGGTTGTTTCCTGACTCCTGTTGCCCTCTTTATCACCCTGTGTGATTTCTGTCATCTCTTCACTGTCCTGTCCAATAAAACTGCAGGATCCAAAAACAATAAGTGTAAACAATGAAGTAATGACGGTAATATGCACATCAACAAAATGGACATTGATCATTGAGTGCATTGAATCTTTCTCTCTTGTCTTTATAGGAAGCTCCAAGGAGACTGGGGTAAGTTTCTTGTTTGTTGTATCTGTTTTTTAACACTTTTAAATACGTTACACAACTGATATGAACACACTGCACTTAACATTTGTCCATGAACTGATGCTAGTGGTTATTTTGTGATTGTAGGGCCTGAGGGTTGTCAATGTGGTGGGTTTTAAGCGTGGCTACGGTTATCTAAACGAAGTTCTTGCTCTAGCAAAGCCGTTCGGTAGAGTCGTGCGGCACCTGGTTCTGGATGTGCGACCTGAGGTGAGAGCTGAGTCAGTACATCTGACAGCACTGACTCCATAAGCTCAGTAATGGCAAATGTTCAGCGCTGAAACTCATAGTGTCTATATTGCATTAATTGGTTGCATCTGATTTTAAAAATCTTCATGCAGCTCTTCTACATACAACAAAAAATAAATACTGCATACTGCAAAAAAAATAGTTTATGACCTTCGTGCTATAAGTCTTCTAAAGCTTTGTGTGAGGTAAAGTGTCGTGTTCTGTCTTGCTCTCTGTCTTGAAGGCCTTTCTTGAGCTCTCCAGTGAACAGGAGGCAAAAGCTATGGCCAATTTCTACAGTGGAAATGTCATACCATCTGTGTGTGGAAAACCAGTGAAGATTTATCATTCACACACCTATCCAACCATCCAGGTGAGCCCTGTGGATTTATGAACTCATCTGTGCTTGTTAATCTGAAAGGAGCAAAACACGTAACACATTTCTGGAACATCCACAGAACGGCAGAGTCATCTATGTTGGTAATATTGCACATTTCAAAGGATCTGATGCATCGCTTCTGAAAATCGCAGAACCATTTGGAAAAGTCAAAAGATATTTTCTGAATCGATTGCGCAGTGAGGTAATAAATCTTGCCAAGAGAAGATCTGTTTCTGTAGAAAAAACATATTGTACTGTAGATCGCTTTGGATAAAAATAAATATAATGCATGAGGAGATAAAAATGTTTATCATGTTTTCAGTGCTTCATTGAGATGGAACGAGGAGAAGATGCTGAGAAGATGGCAGAGGC
Organism: Botia almorhae; assembly: GCA_036877575.1. Classification (NCBI taxonomy): domain Eukaryota; kingdom Metazoa; phylum Chordata; class Actinopteri; order Cypriniformes; family Botiidae; genus Botia; species Botia almorhae. Next base: position 1,091 of record JAZGTJ010008927.1, on the reverse strand, counting down.
CTACCTAGAAAACCCACCTAAATTTGAAGGCAAACGATTACTTGTCTACGTGAGCAGGAAATATAAGCAACTCAAACATGGGTCAGTTTTATAATTGCATCTGTCTTGCTTGGGAAATGGCTTTGTTTTGTTTTTTTTAGAATTAGTCTTATTTATGGTTTGCCAATATAATATATCTGTTTATGCAGATACAGACCTCCAGCCCCAGAATCTGAGGAAAAACGGCCACCAAAGAGAGAACGTTCTGAGGAGACTGAGAGCCAGAGCAGCAGTTCTGGCAAAAATAACATCAAGAAAGAGGAAGAACCTGTTGTGAAGAAAGTTAAAGTGGATGTTTGTGCCACTGATAAACCTGAGGAGATGGAGGAACAGGAAGAGAAAGAACAGCAAAATGTTTCACTGGAAACTGCTCCTGAGGTGACAGAGGAGTTAAAGGAAGAACAAAGCAGCGAAACACCAGAGGTCCAGAAAATAGAGGCCGAACCTGTGAGTGCTGTCATTTTATACTGTTCACTATCTTTAATTAATAATTAATACAATACACTTAATTAGGCTTATAAATAGGTTTATCCAGTGCTTTTATTTCAACAGGAAGTCAAAGATGAAGAGGCTGTTGCTACTTTCACTGTTGCTGAATCAGAGAAGAGTGCGAAAACTGAGGAGAAATCCATGAATCTGTCTGCAGCACCTGAAAAAAAGTCTGAAACTAGCCTTGCTACTCTTGAGCCGCATGACCCAAATGTCCCCGTGGGTAAGATGACTGTTTTACAGCCAGACCTTTAACTTGTGCCATCATGTTAGTCCATCATGGTTTTAGTGACATGTTGTGGTTCATTTGTTTTGTTTTGTGGTTTTAACAAATCAAGTGAAAACCAACATTTGTCCCTTTTTTAAAACCATGTTGCCAATGCAAAGTAATGATGACAGATAAAGTATAAATCACGTCATGCACTGAATGTTTTAGGGGTGGAGTTTGTGAAGATGGGATATTACTGCAGGGTTTGCTTCCTGTTTTACTCGAACGAGGACACGGCAAAGAAAGTTCACTGCTGCAGTCAGTCACACTACGATAAACTGAAGGTGATTCACTT
>JAZGTJ010008926.1:0-20217 GCA_036877575.1 Botia almorhae | reverse complement strand
AGAATGTATACATTTATTTTCTCTTTCTCCTGTAGGGGACACACTTTACTACAGGTTTATATCAGATATGAGTAACACCGAATGGGGCTACAAATTCACTGTAACTGGTGGCCATCGAGGGCGTTTTCAGACTGGTAGGTTTTCAGCACTTTTATTTATGAACTCTTGTGATCTCTTGTGATGTCTACCACCACTGTCCTCTAGCCATGATTTGTATTTGACCTTTACTGTTATCACCTACATGTCTGGTTACTGTCCTCTAGATAATCATGTCTACCATCTAATAAGCCATCAAAATGTTTTTTTTTCCTTTGGTCCCTCTTATTTAGATTGGATCAGCAGTGCCATCATTTAATGCAGAACATATATTTACATTCATATAATCTTTTAGGGGTATAAGAACAGTGATCCCACTAGCTGATTGTCAGTCATAAGCTTTATATACAAAGTTGTTGAAGAATCAGAAGAAAACTGTTCTTATCTAACATACAGTCATATATAGCAAATTCCAATTGTTAACCAAGATGGATGTGTAACCAAGATGCCTTCTGTGGTTCTGTTACATTTAAAGCTGGAGTGTGTTTTTTTTAGTGTTAAAATACTTTCTTCTGTCCCAGCCTTAATCCAGAGACACATAAAGGGATATATGTGTAAAAAGTGTAAACATTGGCTGTTTTCAAAACTTTACTCTGTTTGAACATCCTGACCAGCAACTCAACACAACAAGATTGGCCCAGCCAGTTGCTGGAGTTGAAGTTGAGATACCCAATACAAATATCTGTTTGTCTGACAATTAGAAGATGAGGGAGTGTTCAGGAATTATTTAATAAAATAATAAGAATTATTTTAGATGACGTATTATAGACTTCCTGGTCTTTGACAGAACAGGGTGACATTTTAGCCAAATCAGTCAGTAGGTGTGCAACCCCAGACCAACAGTTGTTTGAGATGACTGTATGCAATTGTCTTTAGCAGCAGTAAACTACAAAATTCTCAGCCACAACTTGGTTGCTTACCTCAGTCTGTAAGTGCTCTGAGCATTTGATTGATCACAACTGTCTGTGCATGGACGCGAGTTACTGTGAACTCCTCTCCTGCGCCTTGTCCACCTTTAATCATAGAATTAATAGACTTGTGCACCTTCTGCTCTGTTTCTGAAACTATTATTCTGTAATGAAATATCAAATGGGTTTCCCAGCCATGGAAGGTGTGCCTCATTTATGGGGCCTGCCAGCTCATTTAATTGTTCCCAGATGAGGTTCGGGGAGGTAAACAAACAAAACAAGGCACTCCAACATGTTCAGGCTCAGATATCTGTCACCTTGCTGGACGCAGTTTTACATTTTGAAAATAATTTTCTTTCAGGTTTGCAGGATAACTAATGAATAAACATTTCTCTGTTCAAACCTGTACAGGTTTTGAGATCTTAAAGCAGATGCTAGCTGATGAGCAAGCGCTAACACACCTTCCACTGTCTGACATCTGGGAGTGGCAAGTGGGCGTGGCCTGTCGTCAAACAGGAAACCAGCGACTGAAAGCCATTCACTTGCTACTGCGGCTTCTACAATGTCCGTCTCAATGGTATGTTTCTTCCAACTGCTTCTATATCTGTCAATATTTTTTCAACTCGTTCGTATACCCTTCCCACTATTCCAGACAGATGAGTTGGCATTTCCTTTCAAGAACCCAGTTCTGTCAGGTCAGCTCTCTACTCTGTGGACTGCAGGTGCAACTTGTCCCAGTTTGAACAAGCCTCAAGCACATTGTAACTTATATTAATATTACATCCCTGTTTCCAATAGGAGTGAGTCAAAACTTTTGAAACTCATGGTGTCAAGTGAATCTGATGACACATTGCACGTGACCTTCACCTTTAAGGATGCAAGATATAATTACATCATCGCATTTTTCCTCAAAACCACTTCTGAAAGGGTTTTATATTAACTTCTGCTCCTGTTTTGTTGTATATTGCGTGAGTGTTGACTATCCAGATTTACAAGGCTTTTGCATAGTTTATCTGACAGTGGCTTTCTGCCTTGATTGTTCCCATGGCAACACGGTCACATGTCAAAGTGATTTGCATGATTTATGTGGTGTTTGGACACAGTAACATCATCATTAACAAACAGAGCGTGTATAAGGGTAGTAAAAGAGATGGACCTGTGGTGTCAGGCAATCGCCACGGTTGAGGAACAGCACATGCAAATGGCCACCTTCCAACTGCACGTGAAACATAGTACAGCCCATTAGTCAGCCACATACTTAAAATATGAGTGATGATAAAGCCATTATTTAAAGAGGGATTGACCTCACTTTGTGTGTGTTCTTGCAGGGGTTGTGAACTTACACTTTTGCGGCCCTTGTGGCAGCTCTTCACGTCTATGGAAAGTGGTTTGAGTCAAGACCCAACCAGCATCACAGTTCTCCTGCCCCTCCACCGCGCTCTCACTGAGCTGTTCTTCATTGCTGAAGCCAAGGCCATGGTGAGAGACCATCCTCTTATTGTTTCTTCCTAAAGCATCTCTTCATATATATACATATATATACATACATATATACATACATACGTGTGTGTGTGTGTGTGTGTGTGTGTGTGTGTGCATGAATGAATATATTTTGCATTGCCCTCTAAATGTACAGTTGTACAGTGTCAGCTGGTTATGTGTATGTAAAAGGTTAAAAAAGGGGCCTCTAGAGGGCACCAACACCCCTTGGCTCTATCTAAGGCAAACGTTCTCCAGGAGCACAGTATAGACAAACACTTTCTTCTGATAGATGCACACACAATATGAAGTTATAGGTACCTCAGGTAAAACTCTCTCTGTTATCCGTGCCTGTGTGAAGGGTGGTTCAATTTCTCTGAGCCTGTAAACAGGGAGAATTATGTTTATGACAATACCTGTCATCACTGAATCATAATCTTTTAACAGCTAAGTTGGAGAGGAATATGAGGCGGTTTGTGCGTGTTTAAGAATGATGGTTAAGCGAGCATTAGCCTGAAGAACTGACAGGGAAATGGATGGAGTGAGTGTTCTGTGAGAGCGCCGAGTGGTTTCACCGATCAACGCTCTGCGCTGTTTAGACTTATTATGAAGAGACTGTCAGCCTTAATTTCTGCCCACAACCGCAGGGCTTCTCAGAACTCAACTGACCATATAGATTTCCAGCTTCTCAGCAGCCAGATGATTAGAAATAGACCCAAATGGAACCTGCTGACTTTATATGGGCTATTTTAACAAGAAAATTGATTAAAACTTGGTGAAACGTGTCAAATGGAGCTGATAATACTACTGTTCATTCTTACTGGTAGCGCAAGGCACGTTAAAATTATACAAAGTAATTTATTAACCAACATTTGGGGTCAAGTGGGATCATAACTTTGCACCATTGGTGTAAAGGCAGCACAACTTTTTAAGTTTTCTTATGTAAAATTCTTGCAAAGTTACTGTCGGAAGACGGAAGAAAGACGAGACGGAAAGAAGAAACAGATAAGATGCTTAGACTCGTTCTCTCTTCCTCTCCTGTTGTGTAGTAACACTCATTTGTGAGGGATGATAAAACCCCCTCGCTCAGAGAGGAAGTGGTTTAGAATGTGTTCTGACATGACAAAAACAAGCCCTCAGAACTACAGTCTTTCCACTGTCTTTACTGGGTCATGTCAAGAAGTGTGTGAAGAAGTCTAAATGCAATTCAGTTTTAATTGGTGTAAAAGTTAGAAGCAAGTTGACTGGCTTCTGTTTACCCAAAGCATTGTGAAGCAATTGAGTTATAGCGCTCAATTAAAAACTCCTCCCACTAAAGTTATCAAAGTTGAGTTATTTCAAAGGAATTAACTTGTTTGACAAGTTTTAAACAGTTATTATTTAAGGTGTCGCAGCCTAGCTGGAGGCAGTTGTGGCCTACTGGTTAGTGAGTCAGGCTTGTAATCAGAAGGTTGCTGGTTCGATTCCAGTGCCGGCAGGTAGCAACTGAAGTGCCCTTGAGCAAGGCATCTAACCCCCAATTGCTCAGAGTGTGTATTCACGACTTGCAGTGTGTGTTCACTTCTCACCAGTGATGGGTTAAATGCAGAGGTCACATTTTGAGTGTGTTATCTAACAAATATTTCACTTTTCACTATCGCTGCCATATTCAATACATTTTTTTGTAGCCACTTTAAGATAAAAGGTAAAATCTATTTATTTACTTAAAGGATCTACTTAAAGATGATGTAATGTTTGATTTTATGTGTAGTTTTATGTGCAGAAAGTTATAACAGCGATGGTTTGAGTGACCAGAAATGTCAACTTATGACTCGAATTGCGCAATTTTGCTGAGGAGCTACCTGTTTGTGTTAACAATGAAAAGGGGTTGTTTGGGAATGTTTGGGAAACCGCTTTGGAAACTTTTTAGTAGTGAATTGTAATAGGGCATTGTTAGATCAAACTGTCCAAAATAAGATAAGGAAGGAAAACTGAATTAAAATGCCAAGGAACATTTTTATCTGGATGCCAGCTTCTCTTGAAGTATTTACATTTAATGCTCTGTATTTGTTTAGTTTACCCTTTCATTGTTAGTGTTACTTTCATGCCTAGCCTAGCATGTCACCTGAAGTTCAAAGACACACTTTAACATGTTTTGGATAATTTTTGCCAGTAGTGGCTTGGCCAAGTGCACAGTAGTCATCCATATTTTTACACCTTGTGTTCTAACTTTGTTTTACAACCGTAATACTCTGTACTTTGCTGTTGAAAATAATTTTTAGATGTACAGAGATTTCATGATAAGCATGGACAGAGGCAAAACATTCCGTTTTCTGTTCTTGTTTTCCAAACTGACAGCTACTCTTGTGAGATACTCTTGGCGTCATGCTGGCGCGTACATCACTATAGCAACCAGTGTAGATGGACCAGATATTGACCGCACTGTCTGTACAAGTGGATCAGATTTCATCACTTGCAAAATGACAGTGCAGACGGTCAGTCCCAAAGATCAGATTTGAAAACCAAATCAGATTTGCATGTAGTGTGAAGATGCCGAAGTTTATCCTTACATGAACATGTTCAGAGATTTTCTTGTTTAGCTTTACAGTTCCAGCCACAAAATAACACAAAATATTTAGAGAGTCCAGACTGTGATCAATGGGGTAAAGCGAGGCAAGTGCAGATTATATAGCAGAGACAGAGGCGATTCAGAAAGTGTCGGGTTCGATTCGGAATCATGTCATCAGCAGAATGGTGCTGTTCCAAACCCCAGATTAACAGCTCCTATTGAGCTACAGGAGTTTTGGCCAGTCTTTGGTGAATAACAGTACAGTCTTACTGCTCTTGGAGGGTTTCTAACAGCCCCAGAGCAAAGATTGTTCTCCTGGCAAATACTAAAGTATACATTTCAGGTTTTTGTAAAGCTTGTTTTCTATGTCCTTTAAAATAGCTAAATGTGTCAAATTCATGCAGGATTCAATATTGTTGTTTATTTTTCTGTACCTATCAGGAGCAGGGCATTCTGCAGGAGTACCTTCTTGCCCTCACCACCAATGAACAGCTGGTAGTGCGAACTGCACAGGTAAGACTGCACCACAGCTTCTTTAATGAAACTTTGAAATGGCACTGGCAACATAAATGCCTTTTTACTCTGTTTATACGGTTATGATTTTAACTTTGTAAAATCTATAAAACTAACTTAAATTATCTAAATGTATTTAAAAATGGAAAATTATTTAGTCTGTTACATTCTTTCTGGGAAAACAAAGCACTACAATTGCTGATATGTCTTTGCTAAAATGTATCCATGTATGTATATAGACATGCACGCATTTGGAAAACTGCAGTTTAACAACCTTACAGTCTTAAAGCACAATGATGATATCCAACACATAAAATCTATGAGCTAATGTTACTGTATGTACAAAAGTGTACATATAATCCAAGAGTCACAAGTAATTTACAATGTTGATATGGCTTTGCTTAATACATTAACTTTTGCCATCAAGCTGCTGACATGAAGGGAAGGAAACGGTCCAATCACGTTTCAGTGTAAAGGTGAATTGTTTTTGGGTTAATGGCTCAAATGTCTCACCATATGTTTATAAGTGACGATGACTTTGAAGTTCAAAGCATGTTTCACGAGCAAACCTACTCAACTCCATTATCCAGTGTATGGATCCTTCATGAAAATTTCATGAACGTGGTTTCACTATTGTACAGTGATTGGTTTGTTTGTTTGAACAGAGATCAGCATCTTTAGTAAAGATGAACAAATGTAGTTGGAACATCAATTTAGGAAAATACTGTTTTCCACAAGTCCTTGCAAATAAAGCAGGATTGACTTTTTTCACTGTGGCAAAGTTGCCTTTGGTGAAGCAAACATTTGCGCTCCTCATCACATGATTGCTCAAACCAAATATTATGCTAAAACAGACAAACATTAGAGGGGATATTCATAAAAACATCTGTGCCGATTCTCACACGAGAGTTCTGCTTTGTCCTGTCATTTTGTTTGCGAACCTCGATTATACATGTTTTTGTGAAAGTGTGTTTGTGTGTGTGGGCTTTGGGTAACTTGAGTTACATTTGGTAATTAACCCCTTTATCATGTTTGTTGCAGTACAGGGAGGGTAAAGGCGTTGTGTAGGATGCAATTAATGCTTTGTGTTTTCCTTACCCAAAGCACAATTTTAGCATTCTGCTTCTAATACACATTACAGCTAAACAAGTGTTTTGTGTTTTTGAGGTGTGTTTTATGTTTCAACAAAATTGTTTTTGCATATTACTGTGCCAGAAAGTTTTAAATGGATAGAACACACATAATTGAAGTGTGTTAATTGTGTGTGTGGGTGTTTATTTGCTGAGCTCTGAGGGCCACAGGTGTGTGAAACAGTTTGATAAATTGCCCACAATGTTTTGCTTAATGGCTTTTCTCTATCTTTCTCTCTCCCTCTCTCGCTTTCTAACTTTATGCCCCCTTATATCCCTTCGTTCTCTTCCTGTACTCATTCACTTTTTTTATATCTTTCTCTCCCCTGTTTTATTGCACAGGCTCTGAAAAACATAGCAGCCATCAGCCTGGCCATTAATTACCCAAATAAATCCACTAAGCTGCTCAACCTGTCCCCATGAAAGAGGAATGAGAGAGAGAGAGAGAGAGAGAGAGAGAGAAGAAGATGGGATGTGGGGGATGCCAAACAGATGCCCTCGGGATCAGTCTTCTGTGGTTGATGGCCGCGGCGGGGGACGTCCACATTTCGTCTCCCAGAATGATCCACCTGTAAATCCAGCCCTTTGCTGTTTAATCATTAGGTGAGGGGTGCACAGTGACGTCCCCTTTTGGATATTGTGGAACTCCTTCTGAGTCATCTCAGTCATATAATCAGAGAAGGCTTTGTGATTACTGCTCTCGTCTAAGCTGAGAAAGCTAGTTACCTCCTCGTCAACAGACTGAGGGCAAAAATGAAGGTGAAGGATGTTTTTCTTGTTTTTTTTAGCTTACCTTTTTGTTTTACCAGAGCTTTAGCAGTAAGACCTGCCTGGTGACGCATGCCAGATTTTTCTGCTTCTCATCCATAAGCCGTAGCTTTAATCTGTCTCCACCCCTTCGTTTTCTTTTTGAAAAAGCCACGGAGGGCAAGACAATCGATCAAAGTGAAAGCAGGTCACCTTTTCCTGCCTCACACACCGTCCGCCATCTCTCACTGGACACGCCGCCTAAAAATATGATGCTGCCAGTGCGGTCTCATCCATCAGAGTGGCCCGAGACTTCAAACTGGAGTGAAACAATGTTTACTGTTTAGCATACATGTATATCTGTCCAAACCATTGGGCCTTCCCTTTATTCACCCTCAGTGGGCTGATTGTATCACAGTCTAATGAGCAAACTTAATTGTTACACTTGAATCATGTCATTATAGACAAATGTCAGCTGGCGTTAAAGGGATAGTTCATGGCAAAAAAAAATGAACAAAAGTCTGTTATTTTATTTAAAATTAGTTTGTGTTTCTCTTTATTCTGTGTAACACATAAGGAGTTATCTAGCAAACTGGCAGCTGTGGTCACCATTAATTTCATAGTGTAAATGAAGATCAGTCCGGACATTCTGCTAGATAACCTCTTTGTATTGACGTGTTGTCCTGCACGTCATGTTTCGAGTGAAATGAGAACGGGTAAACAGGATATATGGGGGAGGATGAACTATCCCTTTAAGCATGTATGACAAAGTACTGTACATAAGAAATAAGTTGATGTGCAAACACAGAAGGCACCATTTGCCTTAAGCTCAGAGTGTTCTCACTACTGATTGTAGATCAGTCAGGACGGCTATGAAAAAATCACCAGACTAAATAGTTTTAGATTCGAGACACAGTGCAAACATTTTCTTTTGCTCCGAGAGGAAATGTCTGCTTATTGAGTGTTGCATTGCCACATCCCAGATTCTTAACACACTTAAAATGCTGCATATCAAGATCTTAAAAGAGCACCATGTGCAGAAGTTCCACTTTATGTTGTGCTGCATGCAACACAGTCGCAGCAGAACCATCACTATAGCTGTTTCACATCTGAGCGGGATTATCGGTTGCCATTTTTGAGACAGATACTGTAATATTACAGCGGTTGCTCTGTTTCACAGGGAGGCTTTATAGTGTTTATTTGATTGATTGAGAGAGAATTGAACTGAAAGTTCTGGAGCCGAGTTAATAATATGATAATCATGAAGGTTTAGCTTCATCTATTGAGTTGCACCACAATTTTAACAGTGGTGATATGGATGCGGTTATGAATCTTGTGAAGCTTAAAAATATATTTATTACTATTGCAGGAATGTTGTTTGGTAAATTTTGAGTGAAATATTTGAGATGAAAGATTTGTTGCAAATTTGCTTGTCAGGTAACTCGACAGAAATCATTATTTTTTATTTCAGTTTAATATTGGGATAAAAGATTGAGAGAAGTTTGATGGATATTCATGCCAAAGAATTTATTGTTGCTTAAAAGAGAAGCATCTAAAACAAATAAATTAATATTTATCTTCTGGAAGAACAGTGGTTGGCAGTTTTGGCATGTTTTGTGGGGTTTTCTATTGGGGTGGTTGGTGGTGGTGTTACAATGTTAATAAAGCAGAAATCCTTTTTTGAAGAGATGGACTCCAGCTGCAGACAGATCCTTCAGTCGTTAATGTTTTTGTTTACACAGGTAGTATGGAGTGCATGCTACTTCCATTGAGTCTGCTCAGCCTTAGTTTGGGTGGGTTTTAAAATGTCTGCCAGGAAGACTTCCTGTTTTTATAAAGCCTCCGATATGAACAAACTATGTGCCTATGTTTAAAAGTAAAGCAATTCTAATTTAATCCTTATATGGTTGTAAAGATTGTCTCTTCAACTATATTTTTAAGAAAATGATATAGTTTGATTTGCATTTTCTATTTTATTTTTAAGAATGTCTTTGAGCTCATGACTTTAATCAATATTGCTTTCAATTTGACATTGATTGAATGTATAAAAATGTGAATATTGAGAATTGCATAAATCTTTCATATCAGCCCATTACTTTAAAGAAATTACAGAACCGTGTATATTACAAGTCTCCACTTTTGAATTGATTTGCTTTGTCATGCAAAAAGAAATGACAAAACTGCTATGGATTGGTTGTTAATTTGTTTTTAATTAAAAAAGCAAAAAACTTGATTTCCTGAAAGCTTCAGTCTCACTTTCTGTTCACCTTTCAAGTCACTTTTCAAGGTTAGTTTAACAAAAACAATCCATCAGTTCATCTGTTAGAAAATGACTTATTGATTTGATAGTAGAGAAAGCTTTATCCTTTAGATAATAAAACTTATATTTGAGTTTCTAAGGCATTTAAACTTGTTTAACATGTTTAATTTTAGATTCTTGACATTTAGGGTCTTAGACATTTTGACCATTGAAGCAATTGATGGTCATTTCCACAATGCTTATGCAGCTGTCAAGCAAAAGTTCCTAAACTTAGTTTATAGCTACTAAGACATTTGCGTTTTTACACTAGTTTCCTTATTATTTTATACATTTGGTTTTGCTGAAAGGATCCATTCATCTCCAACTCTAAAACGCAGAGCCTGGAGCTGCCAAACGTGGCGTGACACTGAAAGTTACACTAAATTACACCTAATCCAGCTTTTATGAAATGACTCCTTCTTCAATAAAACATAATGTTTGCATTAAAAATTCAGCAACTGTAAAAGTTTTCAAACTCTTGCTACAATCTCTACGTGTCCTGTTTATAGAGATTACATATCTTGTCTTAGGTATCATGTTTATATGTTTGTGTTTTGCATTGGTAAACACACTGACCCTCCCTTTAGTACTACAAATAGTCCCTCCTATGTCAGCATTTTCTTCCCTCCTAGAATGTAAACCATCTGTTGTATTTTATTTTAACCATTTCCCTAAATATAGTCTCTCTCTCACTTCTAAAACACGTACACAGTCGCCCCGTGACAGCCACGCCCTGTCTACTGAACCTGTGAAGCTCATCCTCCTACAGTACGGGTCATTTTACAAAATAGGTGCCGTCCAATTTATGTTTAAACATTCTGTCAGACAAATAAAGGGTTTTAGTGTTAATAAATCCATTGCGTCATGTTAAGCTAATGTATTATTAGTTCATGTTAATTATTATTAGTTAGTTAATGTTAATCTATTATAACGTATTGGAATTATGCCTTTAAAAAGGGGCCGTTGTGGCCTAATGGTTAGAGTTGGATTTGTAACCCAAAGTTTACAGGCTTGATTCCCAATACAGGCAGGAAATGAATGCTTTGCCTGAGTGTGTGTTTTTCCAGGTGTGTGTGTGTTCAGTGCTCCCCGGTATGGGTTAAATGCAGAGGTCGCATTTCAAATAAGGGTTACCATACCTTGACAAATGTCACTTTCACTTCACTTTCATTTTAAAAGGTAATAGGATTCGACAGTTTTGTCAAAATATATATTTTCCATATACTGTAGTACTCCATTTTATCCACTCCTCATAAAATCACCACCTCTTTCCTCGCAGTCTTGGTCTCTCTCTGTTTCTGTCCATTCACAGAAGAGCTGAATGACGGATATGCCATTGATGGGGGTGGGGGGAAGAGAAGATGGTGATGATTCAGTGGTGCTCTAAGCTGTAACAGCCCCCACATTCCCTGTGAGTCAGCTATCCTCACACCCCCCACCCACCAACTCTCCTCAGCCACGGCTCCCTGCCATCCCACGCGCTGGACACCACCAATGAGACCCCTCAGCTGCCACTGCAGAGGGGGTAGATGATGAAGTCATCCGATGGGGACGTGATACAGTGGGTTTGATGAGGTATAAATAGACGGTGACTCTGGATGGCGTGAAACTTGTTCTTAACACCTACGGCTCAGATATGGAAAAGGGGGAAAGAGAGAGTGAGATAAAAAGAGGAACGCGAAAAACAGAGGTTCGTGAGAGGAGGAGGATGGCTGAAGATGCGGATTAATGGTGCTTTCGAAGCAGATGACTTGTGTGTTGGATCTGTTTATTACACAAGGCAGATGCTGTAATTTAAAAAGGTTGTGTTTTTCTTTAGTTATTGGACCCATGACTTTGGCTTTATTGGAGATAATTGTTACTGTGTGTTATGCAGAGTAAGGAGTTGGACACAGGATAAAGTAGCTGAGCTGTAAATGCCATGTAACTAATTGCTGTTGAGCTACAGGTAAAGCACATCATAACAATGCTAACTGGCTGACGGCAACACAAAAATGTAAACAGTTCCAAGCCGGCTACCCAGGGGCCAGCTGCATAAACATAGCTGCAAAGTTAAGACTGTGTCTTAAGAACTAGCCTGACCAACTAATAATTCGTTAGGGCTAATCAGTCTTACCTTTTGGATTCAAATCAGACCAATCTACTTTTATATGTAACTGACATAAAAAACGTTATGACCAGTCTTGGTGAAAAAATCTGATGACTAGCTTGTAGTAATAGTCTAGAAATAGTCTTAGCAGTTTATGCTACCAGCCACTGAGCTGTAACATGAAGGGCAGCAGCCAGGGAAAACCCAGCAGATGCTAACTGGTTAAAATACCTGTCAATCATCTTGTGTCTTACTCAGTGGATGCAATGATTACATTAACACATTAAACCAAAATAATTATATTAGATTCATATTAGAATGAGTATTTATACAAGTAATTCGAGCAATTATGCATTTGGGTGGTCAGTTTGGTTCTTTATTTGTCTTTGAATTGTTGTTGAGCGTTTCACTGGCTAGTCACCTGTTGTTTTGTATTTCAAAATGGCAATATGTCCTTTGTTATATTTGCATAACAGAAAAACAGACTCTGATTATGTAAGCTATGTAACGTCATATGTTGAACCAAGAGTTATTTAAATACGATGTTGCCTACTTAGCCACTTAGACACCTAATAGAGTAATAGATGCACATGCACATCAAATGCACATCATGAAAATATATTCAGAATGATCTTACAGCCCATGATCATTTAAAAACTAATTCAAACAAATTGTCTCTCTTGTTCATTAACTGGCTCTGTCTTTTTAAATGTTTCAGACACTTGACTGGAGGCATGAATAGTCTGAGCCCTGATGTGCTTTTAATGTCCAGCCACAAAGTAAAACAGCAGCAGAAAGAGACGAGGGAAAATGAAGCTTCTCTCAGTGAGTGTGCAATGGCTCAAAGCCATGAAATACTGCAGCTTCGGTTTCTATGTATGTGAGAAGGAGAAGGAGAGAAAAGTTTGTTCTGTGTGTTTGGAGGGAGAATATTTGCATTTGTTTTCAATTCTCTGATGTCATGCTTCATTGCAATGTCTGTAGGCTTGGCTGTAATGATCTGAAGGTAAGCTCGGCTTCTCTGATGGAGTCAGCCGGCCGCTTTCTTCTGGCGACTCCTGAAAAGCTCGAAACGACCTTAACGCACATATACATACACGCTGACCTTTGCTTAATAAACAGAGAATTCCATCAGTCAATCACTCTGTATTTCAAACTGTTTTTGGCTTTAGGCACAGCTAAAAGACTTCTTTGTGAATATCTGTTTTTATATATCTGCATTGCAGCAATATGTGCGTTTCAGACATAAAAATATAATGACAGAAAGATTGAATAACACATTTCCCTCATTCTCTCTCTGTCTTTGGCTGTTCTCAATGGAAAACGGTACGCTACGCACTATATACTGTACAGTCTACTGTACATTTCTTTTTAATATTGTAGTATATATAGTTTGCAATTTGGTGACTTTCATACTATAGTATCAAATCAGACAACCAAATACAATGTATTAAACTGAAGTCCAGTTATCACCTCAGCCATTTGTCACAGTTAAGCACATTGAATTGAGGGACGTTGTGCAGCACAGTGTGCTATCATTCTATACAGCACATTTTGACAAACTGAGACAAAGTTGAAAAGATGTTACTGGAGCTTCTCAATTCAGCAGACGCTCATTTATTCACTATAGTGTTATTTTTAGTTATGTTTTTAAACACAAAGACGAGACTGCTGTTTGTTCTTGGGAAAACATCACCAGCTATATTGCAGATTCTTTAGTTATACTCGCTCCTCCCTGTTCTACACAATCACAACAGAGCCACAATTACCCAAGTTCTAATCAGATCCCAAATCTGACCTAATTTCACATCTGTCACCATAACTCCTTTCCCGTCTCGCACAAATCACATGACGCATATCATCAGAGCAGGAATGACATGACATTCGATAACCTGTGTGTTTTAACAGACATCTGAGAGCTCTTTATTAAAGGAATGCCCCATCACAATACTAATGAGACCTACTTCCTGTTTCCCAGGCGTCACTCCTTCAGAGACCTGCCTGCTAATTGGCTTGTTTAAATAACCCACGAGAGCGAGACCCCACTCAGCCTTTTTTACCCAGATTTAATGACATCACAAAGGGACACGACTGATTGCTTTGAGAGACGCAGGAGACTATTTTAGATTTGATTTCTCCATTAGCATATGTTTGATTCTTAATAAGGGCTTTTGTGTCTAACGCGGAGGCCTTGTTGTTATAACCCACTCCGTTCCGCTCTTTTATCTTCAAAGAAAACAGGTTGACTTTACAAGCACTGGTCAATGAAAGGACCGGGCCGACAGTCTGATACATATTTCACACAAAAGGTTCTAAACTGAACTGTCTGTTAGTCTGTCAACATTCAAACATCTTACTCCATTAGACTAACTCGGGTGAGTGTATGGGGATGGACAACAACACATGGAACTGAGAATATAGGTCAACACACAAAGATCGGACGTATGCAGTGATCATAAAGTAATTTGCTGAGTTTATCTTCTATACTTGATTAAACTGGTTAAAAAATGTAATTAAATATGACTTCAATTTCAAACCTTTGAAGAGTGTCACTCATTCATTCTTCCTCTTCTTCTGCTCTGTTTACTCTCTCCATTTCTCCTTCTATAATGATGAGCTCTAGTAGAAGACAGAGAGAATGATTCTCTCAGCCGTAAGAGAGGAATGAAATGCAGGTTAATGAAAGAGCAAGACAGAGAATAAAAAGTCCAGAAACGTTATTTGACCTTTTCCTCCCAGCTACCCACAAATGTCTATCCACTCAAGGTACAGCTGTGGGCTGAGACTTTCTCAGAGATCTAGTCTTTCTTTGGCTATCACATTCTCCCCGGCTTTCTCTCTGCTTTGCAGACTCTCTCCAGAGTCTGTTGCATAATGCCACCTACTTCCATGAACTTGCATACAAGCTGAGGGCAAAACTGCACGAGTTTGATTCATAACGCTTTCTAATTCGTACAATACAGAAGGAAAACACAATTTGTTCATGTTCCGCTTTACAGGTTCATGTCTACTATCAGTCTTTTTAAAGCATCTGAGATCTTTCAGCTGTGATGATATCAATAGTTGCTAATACGGAGGCAGCTGAGAAGTTTAGGCTAGTGTTAGCGGTTATCTTATGAGTCAGCACTTTACCTACTTAACTCAGATTAGTTTACCATGCTTAGTTCTGTAGAAATTGTGATTTTTAAGAAGGTACCCATCCGTTACTATTATTCTCCAGCACATCCTTTTTGAGGACAGTCTTTGGTCTTTCAATGATGGGTTTTGTTGACTAGGGCTACGTCCACATTAATCATTCATCTCCATAAATTTGTAAAAGATTTTCATTTCAAAGCGCTCTGGGTCCACATTGTCCAAAAGCTGCTCTAAGTGTGGACAGAAAACAGTCATCTGTTTTCAAATTTATCCAGATTAATGTAAATGTAGCCTCAAGTGGTCGATCTTCCCTCTTTCACGTTTACGAGATCATTCCTTGTGTCATTTTGTGGATCATTTTGGATCATTTTGAGGATCATTTTGAGCAGAAATGCAATTACAATAGCGTTGTTGGTATCTAGATATGAAACCATAGTACACAGTTATGGGGTGTCATATGTAAAGACTTTGTGAAGGTTCAGTAATGCAGAAATTACGCTCATGTTAATATCTGAGGCAAGAGTTTGGTGTGTAATAGTGATGTTAATGTGAGATCATTGTGCTGCTCTGCGGTCTCTGCAGTGGGGCGGTAAGCTGAAAATAACAGAACTCTGCAGTACTGATGTACGGCTGAAGAGCTGCAGTAACCTAAAACTGAGGAACAGGGACAACCTGACAAGTATTATACTTTCATTCTTCAGAGTTTCCCATTCTGAGATTGATAACTTCTGGTTATCTTCCTTTGAAAATGTAAAGATTTTTTTTTGCTTTGTATTTACTGTGTCGTCCCGTCAAGTCAAACTGTTTTCTCTCTGTCAAGTAAAAACGTCATTTTGGCCATTGTTTTTAAACTCGCATAATTCTCATATAATTTAAAATAAAACATTTCTACATACAAGTATTAGAATCTCAATGTACAATCATTTAGTATGTAATAGTGAGCAAAAATAGTTCATTAGGGTTTGCGTACAGACCATACTAATTCTCTATCTGTCAGCGAGTCACGCCTAGTCGGCCAGCTCAAATCTAATGCAAATGACTGCGGTTCTCCTTTCATTCAATAAAGCATTTTGCCTCTCTGATGTCATAGTCTTTCTGAGCAGAGCTCTTTAGTTATTTGGTTGTTCCATAGGCCTATTTGTTCAGTACTTTAGCTGTGGAGGGAGGACAAGAGGAAGTTTGTATAGAGAGACAAAGGAAGATTTTTAAGATGCACTTGGTGCACTTCTTTAATGATAACTGGTTTTGCATGGCCACTGGCCATGACCTTCACTGGCTCACAATGCAGTTTCTTTCCTTCTCACTCAGAGCAGAGAGGATATATTCTCTACTTGGCAATAGCCAGAGGTCACCTTCATTAGTAATGGATTCCTTTGGCAGAAGTTCTTATTTTACGCATAACCTTGAAGTACTGCATTGAGACAATATGGTACACCAAAATACCAACTTTCTGAAATAAATATAATATATGACTTATATACTAAATAAAGATAGTTCACTGAAAAATTACAATTCTGTTACCATTTACTCACCATGATGTCATTTAAAACCTGCATGAGTCCAAGCTGCTCCTTTACACACAATTAAAAGTAAATGATGACCACAGATATGCCTGGTCCCTATCTACTTTCATTATATGCAAAACAGCAGCTTGCTAAATAACGTCTTTTTGTTACATAGTAGAAATAAGCGTAAATGATGATTATTTCGGTGAACTATCCCCAAGCAGATGGACTACATTTAAGAGTAGCTCTTGTGTCATCCTACCTGAAGTAGGGATAACAATATCTTTCAAACAGAAACAGGTTCTGTTTCAAAACACATTTAGCTACTACCATATTGGTCCATCTCTTGGAGCTGAGCTCACCTCATGCACAGAAGAGAGACACAGTCTAATTAGCACATGCTTCACAGCAGTGTTACAGATGAATGGGGGGTCTGGAGCTCTCATGCTTTATGAGAAGAGCTTGACACTACACACTTCAGAGGAGACAATGGAAATATGACGCTCTCTCGACTTCAGTCTCTCTGTACCTCTGACTAAGTCTTATATGGGCTTTGTCTCACCCATAAAGGCCTGACCTAGAACATGGTGTTGAAAGGACTTCATGAAAGTTTAACTCCGGCACATTTCCATGTGCCGAATGTGTTTGTGTTTTGAGGGACAAGTACAGGAACGTCGGAGCAGATACTCGGGTGGGTTCATTTGCATGTGTTTTAGGAGAGGAGTGCAACGTCGTCTGTCTTTCTGATCTGTCATGGACAGCTGACCTTACTGCTGTGACGGATCTGTCGAGAACACCTGCATGCACACAATGAGAAACACGTTTTTGCAAGTTCATAATGCAGCTTGTGCTTCATGCACATGACTGTGACTTCTTACCCACAGAAAGAACATTGCAGGGGGTGAAAAGGTGGTTCTGACTCCTGTTATTGTTCATGAGGTGGGAGACTTGGTTTTCAACAAAAATTTTAATTCCTACTTAAACTTATTCCTGTATTTTTGAGAGAAGGGCCACATATAAGAAAGAAAATATAAACTAGATCTCTTTAATATCTCAGTTGTTGCTCCTAGACAGGAAGAGGTTAAATGGACAGGAAACACTTAAGTCTCACACTTTCTCCTGAAAAATCAATAGTAATCTGTGTCTCCTATAGTTTCAGAAGAAATCTCAGACTGTGCAAGATACACAGTCTACGATCAGAGACAGAGATTTCATCGTGAATTTACACGTTTTTCATCATAATCTTCCAAGACTTTAACTATCGGCTTTATATCTCTGTTCTATTACTGTGTGTCAACAAAAATCTCATTTACAGTATATTTCTCCTTATAGAACCTTAAAATAAATGAAATATTTTCTAAAATGATATTTTCAATGAAATATAAGCTGAGAAGTCCTAAGCCATAAAAGAGCAACCTCTGAGCAATACAAATTTCCTCTGGGGTATAGAAATCGTTAGCTCTGATGTTTCTGAATCTCACTGTAGAAAACCTCTTCACCTCACCAGAAAAGCTCATCTAATGCTTATGACTTGTGAGTGAATTTCATTAGCCTTCCTAGGTGTTTCCAGCTTACTGTTCTTCCCTGCGTTTAAAGTTTGGTTAAGCACAGCTGTTGCGCTAAGCGCTAATTGCATAATTAAAGCAATTAGCTGCTTTATTGACCTGCTTGTTTGGAAACAGACCACACTTTTTGGGCTGTGTGGGGGGAAATGGACCTCGTTGAATGAGGAGTTAAACTGAATCAGAAACATGAGTCATTTTATACGCTTCAAATCATGAACCGCTTCCCTGAGAGTTCAAAGTAGTTTGATAAGGTATGATTGTACCGATTATCCTGTGTTTGGAAATACGTGGGATGTTCTTGCTTTATATTTCAGACATCTTGTGTTCTGTTGTCTGAAAGAAAGTTCTTGCATTTGTTTAACAGGTTGACACGTATCACTAGAAAATATTATTCATTTTACACATCTGTCGCTGCAAACGTTTGCTTACAATATTTTATTATTGTACTATTGTAATAGGTCCTATTGATTGTTTCTTTAAAAGTCAATGTTCAGGGTATATGCTACAAAAATACAAATCTCACTGGTTGAGTTCACAAAATTATTTTGTAACATTTTCAGTTCTTGATATCACAGGTTAACATCTGTGCCACTAATCAATTGTATTATCTTGTGACATTTTGTGTCTTTAGGGCTATTGAATGGCTATATGCCCTTTCAAAATACCATCTGCACTCTGTGAAACCAAACATATGTTCATCAATGCATGGGCAGCATTACAATATACAGCATTTCAGGAAGTTCTGCATTTGGCAGGTGGTTTAATCCAAAACCAATTAGAGTGCATTTAATGGGTTAATTTGGGTTCTCTTGCATTCAAACCCACAACCTCGGTTTGCTAGCGCCAAGTTAAGTTACAAGTTAATGTGAAGCTGAAGACACAGCAATGGTGATGGCTTGAATGCTTGTTTTATAACTACATTTCCCAGCACTTTCAAGCGCTGTCCAAACTATTGATTTGTGTATGGCTTTCTGGTGTCTTCTACTACCAAGTAAGCTCATTTGCATGTCTGAGGTGACTGATTATTTGCATTGCAAAATCATCATCATCATCATATCTCACTCCACCTTCATCCGCCCACCCATCCCTTTATAGATGGAAATGCAGTTTCACTGAAGACATATTATAAAATGAAATACATCGAGATCCATAAAAAAACTTTATTTTGGCCCATACCTGCAATCTAAATGAGCAGTATCACTTACACTATGTGCATTATTTTCGGGACAGTCTGGCAATGTGTCCTCTCTCTCTCTCACTCTCTTACTCACTCTCTCGCTCTCTCATAATCAGGCCATCATTTTATTTAAAGCCTCAAACTGCCATTGTGTTCCACAGGGACACTACTGCACAGCATATCTGATATAAAGAGAGAGAACAAACACAGCAGAGCCAAAACATGCTTCATATTATATTCACTAACATGCCATATGTTTATTATATGATGGTCCAGTACATGAACATTTCATGGTAACTCTGCATTTCTCCACATAGACATCTGATGTTTGGATTGTTTGTGTGTGTGTGTGTGTGTGTGACGTGGCTCAGCCATGAGCTGACATCGTGACTACTTGTCATCCCCTGAGTTTTACTAAGTGTTGCATTTGTATTAACTCAAACATTATTACAACCATGTGCACATCAGTAGTCAACACTGATAATTGTTTGTGCATATCTAAAGCCCTTGTTTTTATGTTAGAGTAATCTGAATGGTTTGAGAGGTCAGCGGCTGTGTGTGGGTTTTAATTGCGTTTGCATGTATTTGTGTGTGTGTGGGAGAGGAGGGCGACTGTGGGCATGTGCTTTGCATGTGTCAGGGTGAGTTGTTTGTGTAAGAGTTTGTTTGTTTGTGTGTAAGGTGTAAGATGGAGGAAAGCAGGCTGAGTCACTGATGCTGCATTGGCAATGGCTGTTTGATGAGAGAAAGAGAGGGAGAGAAAAAGAAAGGGGGGAGGAATGGAGGGAGGGAAAGCCCACCCACTGCCTTAATATCACAAACAGAAACAAACATGAGGAGAAACCAGCTGGGTATAAAATACTGGAGAGGAGTGGAGAGGAGAGACACCTGAGAGGAGGAGAAGAGAGGAGGGACATCTGAAAGGAGGAGAACAGAGATGTCAGAAAAGAAGAGTGACATCTGAAAGCAGGAGAACAGAGGAGAGATGTCAGAGGAAAAGAAAGAAATCTGAAGGGAGGAGAACAA
>JAZGTJ010008925.1:2296-20222 GCA_036877575.1 Botia almorhae | reverse complement strand
AGCAAAGAGATTGAGAACCAATTTATGCTTATCAAATTTGCCTCTAATGTTTCTCCTGAGAAAGTTTACTTTGAATTTCTCACACGTCCCCTTAGAGAACTTAAACTGGCCCCAGAGTCTTGAAAATTAAAAGTACTTCAATATACATTTTAAAATCTAAGATAAAACATTTCTATTAGCATATTATAGATAACACTATCTATAATATGCTAAGTTTAAAGTTCTTTTACTGTATGTAAACAAATGACTAATTTCTGGCTACTTTTTATCTTTATTCCTTTTGTTGAGATACATTTGAGACAACATTGATGCTTAAAATAAACATAAACGAGAACTCAATAAAGTATCCTGAGCTATGAAAGAGCAACCTTTGAGCAACAAAATATTCCACTGGTTTGGCAGCCTGCGTTAAATATTATAATAAATTAGGCACATTTAGATGTTTGTATTTAAAATACAATATATAATAAAAAGGTAATAGGTACAATACAAGATTTTTGTATTTCAACTACAATAAGTGTCCCTTTCAGCCAAGACTTGTTTATATATACAAGAGTCTATTGGAGCACTCAGTGAAAGTCATTATTAAAGCAAGGTTAAAAAGTAAGAACATACTTTTTACCCTGACTGGGTTACATCATCAATAAAAGCTCTGACCAGGACGACGTTTGGGGAGCTTACTTAAGCCCTACAAGACAGCAATTGGTTTCTGGGTATTCACAAAACAGGGCTCTTATCGGTGGTGTTAGAATGTCACAATCAATAGAGCCAACACAACACACATTGCGTCAGGTGTAGAATTTTCTCCAGCTCATTCATTGGCTGTTGACATCAATATTTACTGCAAATCTACTTCTTCCCTCTTTGCTTGAGATTTACAGGCCGTTGGTGGTTTGATGCGGAGATTATCTGAGGGGAAATACAATAGTGCTGATTCTCTATCCAGTGCAGTGTTATAGATTAAGGCAGTGCTCCAGTTATTGCACCCTTAAGAGGAGAGTTCTGTAACATAGACCTGAACAAGCTAAATCTTGCTATTGAATTTCACATACATTTACCGTGTATGTGCAAAACAGCATCATGAATGCAGGCTGCCTGTCATGACTGCATGCATCTAGAAAAAAATGGTAGAAAAAACAGTCCTGGATAGCAAGCTTTCCGAATGTATTTGTAAACCTCTCGTGTAATCCGATCCCCTACACACACTTTCCACCGAGCCAGCTATTGTCACACACTGTTATATCTGAGAAGGGTTCATTGACCAATTTAGTTTCTGCATTTACTATCAGGCAGGTAGACAGACAGCTATCAGATTACATTGTATTTCTACAGTGTGGACATGATAATTATCTTTCGTTTCGCTTAAGTGGCTTGTAAATAATGACTTTTATGTTGTCCCTCGAACACATAATTAAATTTCTACATGACCAGCTGAAGATTCTCCATAGGATTATTTGTCCAGGTGGAATAACGTTATTCTTCAGTTTTATAATAAAACTGTCCAGGACTTTAATTACAACTCATGCGTTGTTAAATAATCCAGTCCAGAGGAGAATAATGGTGATGTTTTCAATGAATACAGTGCAATTGTCAAGGGTCTGAGGTTCAATGAAAACATGACAGGTTTATAATGGATTAAATGACATCTCTTGATTTTAATATGACCTATTGTAGAGTTTGCACAACTGCCTAAACAACATTTTTTGCTATTATTATTAAAGGAAAATAAAAACAACCTGTTTAATACACCAACAAATTAATTAATTAGATTGTATTTGTAAAAGGTTTATCATGCATTAACTTTATCATAATATCTTTTAACAGTGTCATAATATAATAAAACTACATCATAAAACTTAAAATGCCATCTTTTTTCATCATATTCCAATAATTTAACAATTTATGCTAACTACAAATGAGATGAATAACAAACTTCTACACTCTCAGTAGTGACTCAATAGCACAGACTTATCACAGACATCTAAAACTAACAGCCATGTCTGTGGGAAATTCTGATAAGAAGCAAGCAGGGATCAGGAATTAGTAATGCATATGCAAGGAAAAGGTAACATGCTAGCAAGTGTTACCCATAGAGGTCATGGGCAGTGCTCTCCATGACCTCTGACCTCAGTTTCCTTTTCTATCAACACCGTGTACCAATAAGTAGAGATATCTTTAATCTAAAAGATAAAAAGAGAAACAGATGGCATTCAGCTGAGAAACAGAGTTACTGTAACCATCTACTACAGCAAGACCCCTGTGAAAAGGTATAAATCCACAATAACCAGGCAAACTTTCCATTTCAAGTCACCTCTATTTCTATTCTTAAAAACACATGCCACTATATCTTTGAGCTCCAGAGTGAGGATCAGCAGAAGGACAGAGAAGCCCTTGAGCTATTATGTGTAGAGGTGTTTGGATGGCTTCCATGACCTTTCTCACTTTACTGGTCATAACCTTCTAAAAGACCATCTGCATGATCAGGGTTAAGCCCTCACACTTCTATAAGTGTAGAAACATAAAGAGCTTTTCTTAGGAACCTGTTAGATGCTAGATAATTCTCACACAAATGGTGAATTCCAGGCAACTAAAATTTCAGACCAAAAAAAAACTTCTCATCTGCTGCTGGTTTGGACTGGCTTTGACCTCAGAGCATTAGGGCTGGCTTAGCCAAACTCAGAGAGGCCCTGCCTATCTTTGACCCAGTCTGGAATTAATTGATTCAGAGAACATGCGGTTTTGCAATGCCTTTGGTAATTGAAGGATTGCCAAACAATGATGAAAATATATAAGCTGAGGGAAAAATAAATTATAATCAAAGGATGCAATACCGTAGAGGCAAAAACAAAATCTCCACATGACAAAAGGAGATTGAAGCAAACAAACTGGTGGGTTGTGGGAAATGTTTTACAGAGATACTTCACCCATAAATTGGTGAATTGTGAGAATTCTTAAAGTGATAGATCATACATTTATACATGCTAAAAAGCATTACTAATGTAAGCTGTCTATCTATTGGTTAAAACAATAGAGCTGTGCACTAAATAGAAAATAATATTTGTCTACAAATTTAGCTATTCAGCAACATTAAAATGAAAAACAGATTTTACAGTACCTACACTGACAAGTGAGTGGAGCCATTCACCTTTTTGTCCCGGTGGAAACACATATATTTTGTTGTCTTGTGTGTCTGTGGTCAACTATAGGAATTACACAAGGTAAAAAATACAATTTTACATCCTCCAGTACCCATGTCTTAATAGGAGTATGATTTAAATATGGCTTCCTCTGAATTTACACAACAATTATTACATTTACGCATTTGGTAGACGCTTTTATCCAAAGCAACTTACAGTTCATTCAAGTTATACATTTTGTCAGAGCATGTGCTCCCCGGGAATTGAACCCACAACCTCTGCATTGCTAGCGCAATGCTCTACCAATTGAGCTTAAGAAACACGAGCTGTACGTAAACATATTCACAGAGTGTCAGCTATCCTGCAGTGAACTAAAAAGGCTACCAAGAGAGAGTTTATACAATAACTCATTTAATATGTTGAATAACACAGTTTTCTCATAGTCTGGATTATGAAGAGAATACAGAGGAGGGGGGTGGGGTGGTATAGAGGTGATATAGACACATGACTGTCTCACACGTTGAAAATGAGGCAATGAATTAATCTAAGGAAAATATTGTCATAAGACTAATTTCCTATGTGGAGCCAGACCTGTTAAAGAGAATGTGTGAAAACTCCAATGTGTGGTTCACTGGTTAAACGACTGACGTCTGTGTAAGCATGCGTGTCTTTGCTCGGATTACAGGAGAGATGTTTGCCTTCTTGGGCCACCCTGTTTGTCCTATCTCGGGTATACTGAGGAGTGCAATGGATTGAAGCTCTCTGGTCAGTCATTCGTTGCTGACACAGCCCTGTATTCACCTCAGTTCACTCTCTGTTTGAACACAATTAGCTACACTCTAATTTCTGACATATGATCAGAGTGGTTTTGTGTTTCTGATTAGAGGGTGGCCCACGCTCCTTAGTGGTGACCAGTGACAATACAGGTCTTTGTGTGGAAATGCTTGATTTAAACACCATTGTGTGATATGCAAAGGTACAGAAATGAGAGGTCAGATAAACCAGGGTCATAGTTTGCATTATGATATTATGGTATGTTTTGGTTTGTGCATATTATTAAATAATAGATTGTTTCGGTCCTCTAATTTTATTGATAAAGCCATCAATAGTGCTAATATTAGGATAACAGCATTGAGACATTTCTGGGGTGGATCTGGAGTGGTTATGGAATGGCTTGAATAAAGATACTCTGTTTCATGTTACACACAATGCTTGTTGTTTTGCTCTTTTGGATCTTTATTTGCAGAGAACAGTTATAAGAACTCTCTGGCTGATTCCTTTCTGAAATGTAGCTTACATTACAACCCTATTGCTCTTACACAACAGTTCTATAAACAATATCACACTCTCACACTCTTTACCTGTTAATATACCTGTTGTATTGAATATCAGCACGGTTATAATAACCTGTGTGACCAGTTGCAACCGCATACTTTCTCATGTAGTGTTGCTTAAGTAAATACAAAGTCATTTTTTTAATTAAGTTACTTTAATTTTCATTGCAAAAACGTTGGCACAGTCATTTTAAATGTTACCAACATCCGGGTCCATGTCATGCCTCCCTAGCAACTAGTTTAACAACTTTTTAAAAAATAAAGTAGCTGCTAATGTGCTGGAAGGTGTCTCAGAATACCTATATTCCCAGCAGAGCACTCAGAGTGTTAAGACGCTCTCGTTCTCCCTCAATCATTCTCCTAAGAGCCCCCAATAGCCCAGTGACCCCATCACTGTAAGATATGGCATAACACAGTTAATATGTGTTTGCAGGCTGGATAAATCCCTTGAGAATCTAATTAAACATATTTAAAAGATGCCTAAATCATTGTAAAAGAAAAACAATTGAAATGATCCAATAATAATAATCTACCATGTGAAACATTAAAGAACTATGGAAATACCTAGAGCATGTTTATAATTTGTTTCAGGTCAGCATGCCATTACGTTATGGTAACGTTTAATGCAATCTACTTTCAAACCAATCAAAGTTTTATCCGGGAATGAAATTATTGAGTGCAAGAACTGCGTAAAGCTCCATAAACCATATTGCAATTGCATATACTGCAGTAAATAGAAACAACAAAAAATGCCTACAAACATAATACTGCAAAAAGTGAAGTTACATTACTTGATAACTTTATTTATGTTTGTCTGTCGGCATTTAAAGTTTTTTTTTAATAAATCCATAATTTCTTTTGCCACACCTGCTTGCTACATTTTTAATAAACTGGCCATTAAAGCCATAGTTGGGGATTAGTTTGGGTTGGGTTTGTTAACAGGGTAAAATGTTGATTCTTTGTATTGTTGTACAACWTTTGAGTTGTATTTTGTATTTCATTCTAAAATTTGCCTGAGAATCAATAAAAATTGTTAATCTGTAATAAACTGGCCATTATCCTACAGATTGAATGTAAACACCATTTCCTACCAGGCGATCGCTTCACTCAGTCAAACCACACAGGCTTAGATGCTCGTGGGGATATTATCACATCCAAATTTGTTTTTAACCACTAAATTATTTTGTTGATGACTAATAAAGGACATTAATCATGAACGTTTTTGCAGTCTGAATGTTCTGCCGCAAATGTCAATGATGTTCTCAACGGCTCTAAAAATAATTGTCTAAGCTGTAGTTTGTATTATGAAACAACTGCATATTTACAGCAAACAGAGTTAAAGGGATAGTTCACCCAAAAATGAAAACGCCATTATGAGGCGTCATGGCAGCTGTCACAGTTTTAGACTCTTATTATAAGTTATTTTTCACCATAACTGTGGGAGTACGAGGAAAATGATCAGCGTGCTATACACGCTTCCTCATTGACACTTTTGGTTGAGTGACAATGTACTACTATTGTACTGAATCCACCCAATCAGATCAAATCAACCCAACTGAGTCCACCCATTCAGATTACTTCCTTATGGGTTCCGCTGAGGTAAGAAAGTCACACGGGTGAATGAAATGAGGGCAAGTAAACAATGACAGAATTGTCATTTTTGGGTGAACTGTCCCTTTAAAAACGGATTCACCTCCACAGATGCACATGTAGGTAACAGTGCTGTTTGAAATGCAAATGCTTCACCAGAAGTGGTCAAGTGACAGAAACCCATCTTCAGAGGAAGTTACGCAAAGGTCAGTGAGTCATACCTTGTGCCACCCATTTCTGCACATGAGGTTTACCATGTCACTGTAGATCCAGGCTTGGCGGAGTTCCTGCGGTAGATCTGATGATAAGACCTGCTCTGACAGAGACTGGAACAGCCGCACCTACTAACACCTGCGGTGGCAGATGAGAGGGAGATAAGGGAAGCGATATACCTCCACCTGATCATCAGAGACTAACTGCTACAGTGCTGGTAGATCCAGCGTGCTACTAGATTTAGCCTCAGGCCTCTGCCGGCTGGAGAATCTAAAACTAGTTGGATTAATTTATGGCCTAAGAGAGTTGAATAGCTGTACCAACACGCACGCATGAGCTCTGTGTGTGGCTTGTGATGTGTGCTTGTGTGACACCAGAGAACATGTGTGATTCATGCTCACAAAGCTTTGTTCCCATCTCCTGTAACTCCAAACCTATTGTTGTTAGGAGACACATTATATCCTCCGGTAAACATATTGACTTCATATAAAACTTCCACTCTGGGTTTTGACAATTATGTGTGACAGATGGAAAATGCATTAAAAATGTGTGCAAGCCATTAAGCTTTTTTTGTTTAGTTTTGTTGATGTTCCGGTTTTGTCTTTGTTCAGTTATAAAAAATATTTTTTATTGATTTCAGGATAATTAATGCTCATGAAATGATAAACTTCACGTTTCAAAGAACGATACTCAATTCAAAATTGTCTTTTTGATATTAAAATTCAAAAGATTTTTTTAATTAAAAAAAGACAAATCACTTTTTTGCTGTATTGAGCTGCCCAGGAATCTTTTACGGTGTAAACATTACAGGATTAAGGCTTGTTTCATTTTCTTTTTTTCTGAATTATTCCAGGAGATGCTAGAAAATAGTCATTTTAAATAATATACATTTAAAATGAAATAAATTTATATTAACATAAAATGACTCAAATGGGGCTGTTGAAACTAGAAAATCAAGGAGAAAAGAACTTTATTCATTGTACCAACAGACTTTGGCAATTTAGCAATCTTCCCATTTGGAAATGCATTTTTGACAATGACAGGGCTGTAACAAATAAATAGCACATTTTTTCTGATGTACATTTCTGGAATAAGGATACATTGTATTTCATAATTAAAGGACATACAAAATGTGTTGAGAAATGAATGTGGTATCTATTTAACATTTTCTCCTTTTTAAATAAAGCTTTTCAGTTTAAGTACCTTCAAAAGCATGTTTTAGTTAAATAAATAGAATGACCTCCATTTTTAACATGCACAAATGATTTGTTTGGGAAAAGTATATGTACACATGGTTCAAGCTTACAATGACAGTCCCCTACCGGCTTTCAAATATACGCAAACACACACACACACACACACTCACACACGCACACAACCACACAGTCATAGGAGACTGCAGCACACACACACACATACGCACACACACATATACACATAGAGAACAATACACACTCCACCTGGCCAGACACACACACATAAACATCCTAACAAATGCAGATACACTATACATATATTCCCCCTCTAAGCTTTTCTACACTGACTTTCAGAGGGCTAAACTATTAAAGTGATCAAAATGTAATGCTGAACACAATGAAAAGAGGAAATTGAGTCCAAACATCACATTCCAACATCTGAACAACACAAGATTTTTCTTAATTATTTTAACGTAACAATCACAAGAATATGGATTCATGCAATGTGCACTTTGCGTCTTGGTCCTCTGCTCCTCCAGGCGACAGTTTCTGAGCACACGTTTGATGCTTCAGTGACTGGAGCTGCACATCAATAGTCTTATTCTCCATGAGTCGATGAAGATAAGGTGAAATGCTACTTCTGAGAAAGTCATGTACAAATAATCTACAAGTAACTAGAAAAAACCCGGGCATCCTGAACTGGCTCTTCACTGCAGAAATGAGGGCGACTGGTCCTCAACTTCACTCGTCTGTTCTGTGTTTTTTTGTCTGTTTGTCTGTCTAAGTCCTGTCTTAGATGTTTGCTGAGGATTCTGCTTTGTTTCCTGGATTGGCGGTGTGTTGAGGAGACTGCAGTGAGTGACCCACTTTTGCCTTTCTTTGTCTATGTGGGTTTTCATGAAGCAAAGTAGGAGCTCTGCATGGAATAGAGTCGGTCGATAGGGTTCCCCACCCTCGCCTGCATCGAACCCGCCTCGGACGAGGCCATGAAGCAGTCACTGAGGCTGGTCAATGAAGTGTCGCTGTCAATGTCGTGGAATATTGAGTCATTGCCTGTGGCGAGAGAAAATATTCGAAAGAGTTACATTCGAAGTGAATCTTCACTGACACGTCTACCATATGTGAACCTAATTTATTGCTAAAATGGGTTTCTGTAGCTCATTTAGCAAAGAATTTCATAATTGCAAGGTCATGGGTTCGATTCCTAGAGAAAGCACATTTTGCCAAAGAAAGTATACTGTGAACACATTGTTGCTTGGCATAAAGTTTGCTTTAGCTTGTTTGTAAAACACTGGACAAAATTTATAACTGCTCAGCTTACGTATTTGATTGCGATCACAAATTCCAAAAGGACTTCAGCTGACAATCAGATATTATTAAACTAAATGGATTCTCGCTAAGAACAGAGCTAATAGTAAATGTTTACTTCTGAGCTAATCTTCTCGCTCCGTCATTTTCCTTTTGGGCACAGTTAGCTATAATGCGCTTTCCAGTACTTAATGACACCATTCCGCAAGTCACTGACAGGTTGATGGGCTATGGTTTTTTAATGAGCTGGCAATGTTGTCTGTCCCTGCTGTTCCTCCATAAAACCCAAGCTGGAGAGTGTGATGAGGCTGGGGATTTGGGCCCTTCCATTCAGAGGGAATGAATGACAAGACACCTGGGACCTGTTCTGAGGTTGGCTGTGACCAATGTCTTCAGATTTATGTGACTAATGCTTGAAGTTAATGTCAATAATATTGAGAATGTTGGCCATGATAGTTCTACAGCCACACTTATAATGTAGTGGCTAAGGAATTATTGCTCGCTTCTTACCCGATCCTTATACCCAATTTTGACAAATGCACATGAGGCTAGTTCTCTAGGCAATTGCTGGCTTGCTCATTGTGTTGTGTTGTTTTGCTCGCAGCCCTGTAGATATTTTCCCATGATGTTTTGGGTGTCAATCATCACGGTTAACCATAGTTGTTTTTACATGCCGCACCACACATCGCCATTTAGCTCGTTACAAAACAACCCATAGACAGTGTCACATAGCATAACAAGCTATACCATTAATCCCTACGTGCGGGGAGGGCGGAAAAGCAAACGGGAAGCTCTGGGAACCGTGGATGAAGTGGATATGGTTTTGAAACATATTGGATTAATTTGGAAGGAAAACTTCAAAATAAAGTGGTGGCCCTGTGAATACGCTTGTGTAATCTCATGAGGAAAGAAGGGTGGTATGGTTGCATTCTGCAAGCGATTCAGGCAAGCGATGCCTGAACGTTGTGGTCCAAAACACATGTCCCAGCTTCAGGGAGCAAACAAGACAGTTCTGGAGGAGGGTATGAACTCTTGGGTTGATGCTCACCATATGGGTTCATGTGGTCACCGGGCATTTGAGGAGGGGTGAGGCCCTGCTGGAAGGGATCTGTGCTGTAACCATTCTCCATGGCAACCATCTGTTGCTGGGATGGAGCCAATGGTGTGTAGGAGTTCATCATGCCCTCCATCCTATTGGACATCACCTCTGGAAGGAGAACAAAAGATGATGATGATCAACTTGAAAAACCTGGATGGAACTTTCATCATACTTCAGGACATTCTCATGGTTGAGATGACTGACTTCATCTTTTCAAACCGAAGTCTAGTTAGTTAAACAACTGTACATAATCTAAAACATTAATGCTTCGTTTAGTAAGAATTGTTTCTTCGACAAGGATATTGTATTTCTCCAAAAATCAAGGCTAGGCTTGGTATCTGCCCTCGAAATCAAGTTGAATTGCATGAAAAACCAACAAACAAGAAACACTCTTGTTCTGTAGCAAGACATACGCTGTGCTGTGACACCAGCCCTATAGGGCAGTACTGTATGAGTCATACACAATGCTGAGGGCTAGGAATGACTCTTGTGGCTTCTAGTCTGGAGCCCACCATCTCAGTTCTCTGCTTTTGAGTGGTGAGCTCTTGCAAAAAAGATGTCTGCAATTCATTTCTACAGAGTTCCACAAGTTTCCATTACATCCTCTATTTTGATGCAGAGATATTTGATGTTGAACTTCACCACACTGAATGACACCATGCACGTAAAGTACAGTGCTAATATCAAGTTTCTTTTCCAAAAATACAATTTTTGAAATGAAGTAATTGAGAATAGAAAAAGATAAAAGAATACGCTAATTTTTAAGCGGTTCTGTATTTATGTTACAGTCCCAGAGGAAAATTATATTTGTTCCTTCATAGCTTAGGAGACCTAATGGAGTTCACAGCTATGTTGCATTTAGAAAGTAACTTTGTCTCAGATGTTTTTTTCATTGTTTATAGTAAAAATAGAAACAAATGAGAAAATTGTAGACATACTGTAAACGCATTACTCAAAATGTAGTCTTCTGTTTTCTACTGTTCATTCTGCCCCAGCATCAAAACTATTCCTACTCGGAAATGTAGCTTTGTAGACTAAGCTTGTCTACAAAGTTCTTAGGGCATAATGTTAAATGCTTTCTCTTTGTAAATCACTTTGGACGAGTGTCTGCTAAATGAATAAATAAAAATGTAGGTCAATAACAAAGCTTGCATATATGGACTTGTTGGGAAATATTTGGTATTGTGACAAATCTAGGGTCAATTTTTAAGCCAAAATTTTAATTGGGTCTCCATTTCATCTCACTGCTGTCTAAAAGAAACAACGGAGAGACTATACAGTGATATTTTAAATGCTTTGACCTTTAATGCACAACATGATGCAACAAACACAACATATCGCATTAGAATGATTTCACTCCATTCACTGGCCAGTTGGTGAAGCTATTGGTAAGCTGACACTATAACCAAGAGTGATAGGATTTGTGATAACCGATATAACAACATATTAGCCAAGGGGGCTCCATCTGATAACATATTCCATCTCAGATTCATGACATCATGAACTCCTCAAGACAAACTTAGCGTGTCCCAATGGGGAGTTTGACTTCACAAGACCACCAGACTAGTTTATCTACACCTACCTGTCCTGCTCTAGTGTCTCAATCACCCCTATAGTTTCTCTTCTTTACTCAGAGAAAACATTTCTGTTGGTTCATGGTGGTGGGGTTCATGGCCGAAGATCCCTTATCTGTTTATAGTTTAAAAAACGTAAATAATCCTATTAAATGTGATGGAGCCAAAGGGCATGAAAGTGTTCAGCCAAACAAAGAAAAACTTGTGTCATTGTGATGACTTCTGCTGTTTGACAGTGACACAGATTTTTCCTGTTTGCTCTACACAAGCAGAGTTTGTGAAAAGCCTCATAAATGAATGCGCTGTAAGAATAGTCCAACATAGGTCTATAAAATGAAAACGTTATTACTTGTGGTTTATCACTGGAGATGATTCAATGGTCTTCCAGATTATAGCTTTACAGGAGAGAAGGCACAATAGGGTCTGTTCAACAATAAAATGTCAATAAAAAACGTTAAAAAATACAAAATATAAAGGCAGGGTGACTGTTGTCTCCATAAAAATACCTGCCTCTATATTTGTCTTTTAACGGTTTTAAAATTTAAATAATGTGCTAATTTTAATTTCAAGGTCTTACATTTATTTGTGAGCAATGCTATAGTTTACACACATCCAGAATGATCTCATTCAAATGTAGCTTTCCTTATAATTCCCACAATAATGTGTCTTCTAACATGTCATATTTTGGCCAATACAATCACAGGAGGTACAGACAAAGCCTTTGGTATGCAAACTTAATCTCTAGAGTAAATTGCTGTAAAATGATACTCACTAAAGAGAAAATGCAGAGTGCAGAAACAAATATGAATGATGGAGGAATGGATTCCACTGCCTTACAACAAATATTTGTCCAGGAATTAAGACTCTTGAGCTGTAAAGGAAACATTTGTCCTCCTCCGTAATGCTTGGAATAATATTCTTCACTTTCTGTTTTCCAGACCGTCTCATCCAAACTCTGTTATACAAGCTCACTTGGATCCCCTCAACAAGACATTAACTGTCAAAAAGGTGCTACTCGATGTATTGGCTCTTTAACACTCGAAATGAAAAATTAAACAGACAGTTCACCCAAAAT
Organism: Botia almorhae; assembly: GCA_036877575.1. Classification (NCBI taxonomy): domain Eukaryota; kingdom Metazoa; phylum Chordata; class Actinopteri; order Cypriniformes; family Botiidae; genus Botia; species Botia almorhae. Next base: position 7,696 of record JAZGTJ010008925.1, on the reverse strand, counting down.
TTAAAATTCTGATTTTTACATTATATTATTTGTATGACTTTTCTTCACAAAAGGAGTTTTTTTCTATAAAAGTGACAATGTAAGGGAAGGGCTCTGGTCCCTATCCAGTTTTGATGAACTATTCCTTTAACTTGATTACAAAGTCAACATTATGGTATCGCTAAAACTGTAACGTCACCATGCATGACCTGTAGCAGATTGCCATGAAAACCTGAAGACAGAAAGCTTTGTAACAGATCCTTAAGTGCGTAGCCACTGAAAGTAAAGATCACAGACACACAATGACTTGTCCTCTGCGCCTGGCTGCATAGCAACTTGAGAAAACCGCTTGCTGAGGCCTGGATGCTGGGTTGCTTCCAGCAAAGGAGGGAATAGGGTGGGTGGATCGGTCAAAGTGGAGGCAACTTCAGTGCATTTATGCTGTAAATTAATTCATCCAACTCCACACCTCCTCCCTCACACTCGTTTTTCTACCTAATCTACAGCAAACAGGGGTCAGCGTCTAGGCCGCTCGCCCTGTTTTTGGGAGGATGGACATGGCTCCCACTGCAAGGAGTGATGTGAAAGAGGGTCAGCTGGAATGCTTTACACTTTCTACCCTTATATCCTAACCACCAGATGTGGTGGCTTAATATTCTTTAAACACTGAGGTTTGAGAGCAATGTCAGACTTACTGCAAGATGAGCCTGATGACCCACTACTTAAATGATACCATAAAACAGTATATGTGTCTGTTAATTTCAATGTCGTATCCAGTCCTATCCTGTTTCTTGTTACTATATCTGTGGCTTTGTGCTGGACAGCTCCGCCCACTGTGAAATCCTACTAGTCCAAAATCCTGCACAACTTATTGAACATGAAGCATCAATTATGCTCTGATTGGTCATTTATGAACATGTCATATGGAGACAGACAAATTGTTGCTGGAATCTTATCTCATCTTGCCTGATTGGGCCGTAGTATGAGAGTTTCGGACACATGTGCAACCTTCTGGTTCATGTTAGGACATCCTACCTTGGCCAAGCCTTTGGGAGTTCTGCTGCTCCTGCTGCTGCTGCTGTCTCCGTGCCAACTTCTTCATCTGAAAAAATAACGATAAAACCACAATCAGAAAACTCTGTGACTCCCCAAACCAACTCACCGCTATCTAAAAGAGATGCTCCTTGTTGTTCACCTCAGCTTGAACTACGCAGAGCTTGATCTGGCTGCATTATATTATCCACAGCCTTTTGAAGATAAAATCAGGACTCTGAGGTGGGTTTCAAACGCTAACGTAAGAGCAGGATGGATGTGAACACCTCTCCCGAACTTTTGGGGAGTTTTTTGTGGAATGCGTCGAGAGGTTAAGCTTAAGGCAGATAGGGACTGAGATTTGCTGCCTCCAGACTCTCTCGCTCTTTCCCTTTTGGCAGCGCTCGCGAAGAGTTTAGTGCGTTGCTGGAGAATTACTTGCAAATTGTTGCATTATCTGGTCCTTGGACATACATTGTCAGGTTTGCACTTGTAATACTGGATGATTAATAAGGTAGTACGCTAGGTCTAGACTTACCTTCGCTCTTTGGTTCTGGAACCACACTTGAACCACACGCACACTCAGACCAGTCTCTGCAGCCAGCGTCTCTCTTACCTAGATTTAAAAAAAAAACAATGTTATTAATGAAGTGTGATATTCTGTGTTCCACAGATGGAAAAACCTGATCTTAGATTCTGACTTTATATCTACAGGTTCTTGCCCATAAATAAGAAAATGAAATCTCTTTATCTCAGTTGTTAGAAAGTGCTCTTCTGGATAAAGATCTCACTTTTCGGCAGGGTTTGGAAGACACCTCAAACGATGCCTTGAAGGCACGTCTCTGCTGCGTGGTGAGGATGGTGCGTGGTCGCTTGGGTCTTCTGGGGTCTTTCCCATCATCTCCTTTCCCACTGCCCCCAGAGCCCTTCTCTGGCTTTATATCCAGCTCCTCATCTTCGCTCTTCTCTAGAGAGACATCCATCATTTACAGGAATCAGTAACTCTCTAACTATTTAGACAACCTACTGATAAATAGATGTTATTGTTCTTTTCAATTTTACGAGATTCAGACCTAGTGCATCCATAACCAAAGAAGACACATGTGGTTTTAATACTTCTGTTATCGATTTATTAGGGAAAGAGCGGGACACATCCGCGGCAAGACTGTAACCCAACTTGCGAAGCGCTGTGAAGTATGAGAATTTGTCACTGTTATGGACGTTGTGTCATTTAGAATTAATAGTGCACCGCTTTGGCTGTTTTACACCATATAAATCTTGGATAAGAATCCAACATGCGGCAAACTCAATGTTTTGGGGGAAGCTATGAAAGTGGTGCATGTATGGGAAATGAGGTCCGATGTTCAGAGGAAGTAAAATAGATAGCGAAACCACAAATTCAAAGCGTGTGCTTGTCATCACCCACGTCAGTGATCACGACGTGCTTGTCAAAACAAAAATGCAGACGGAACAATATGGCACAAAAACAAAACCTCTACGAATCAAAGTATGTGGGCCCAATTTAGGCTAACCACCCCACTGATTAAACCACAAGCTGAAATAGCTTAAGCTTGTTTTTTGGTCTTAGCTGATTTAGACTTTTTTTATCTGGTGTTTCAGCCTAGTCAAGCTGGGCTAAGGTGGTTTAAACTGGTCTCCTATCCTTGCCAAGCTGACATTTGGCTAGTTTAGCTATTTCTCAGTCTGACCAGCTATAAAACAGATTTGCCTGACCAAGCTGGGAGACCAACTAGGACTAGTTTAGTAATGTAGCTTAGGCAGGTTTAAAGTGCTTTTTTCAGCAGGGTAGCTCATAAAGTGAAGATATTCAATATCTCTCTCATATCTCTCTCATATCACAAATGTACAGTGTTTGATACTTGTTCATATGAACTAATCAAAGTGTCTCAATTAGTCTAAGGTGATCCTCAGGCGGGTTAATCAAGCCTGCCCTGTGTCATAATCTCTCTCAGTAGGTCGAGCTAATGTGCCATATTCACAATATGGCTTCTGGCTCTCCTACTGTAATTATTATAGTCAAAGAGGGGATTGGCTTTATTGTTCAGTGGGTGGAGGTTTCCAATAAGCCACATCAGCTTGCGTTTAATAGAATAATAACAGTAATTTAAAAAAAAGCACCAAACTTCGTAACATGGCCCAGGTCATGAGTTAAAAACCCAAATGGGCACAGTCCCAGCGTGACTGTTTTTCCAGATTAAGGGCTTCTGCAATTTGGCACTGGTGGCTTTTGTGGCATCAGCAGTGAACATCCCTTGAGATAAAGATCTGTAAATTGTTTGGCCTTTTCAAGTGATCAGCAGGAGATGCAAACATGATGGGCCGATTCCGTCCTCTCTCTCATCTGTTTTTGATCTCTCTTTCTGCCAGTTGTGTGGTGTGCCGCAATCTAACTGAATGCCTCGCCATTATAGCTCACTTCTTGTGTTCAGGTCAACTCAAGCCCCTTACAGAAACCCAAATGCAAACACACACATGCGTGTGAAAAAGCCCCTTTTTAAAGCATTGACTCTGGAATGGATGCATCTGAAAGCCGTATGGGGATGTTAGGAGCAGGTTTGGTGAGATGCTTCATTACGGTGAAGTGAGGAGAAGGACTAAAAGGGGCCAATAAGAAGTGCAGGGACGTGGGTGAGAAGCTCCCAAAATCCCTTCTGTCACTCACAGAGACTCACAGCTGTAATTCTTTCCAGCACCTTAGCCTGCCCACACCGGATCCTGCCATCAGCACAGCATGGCTTCTCACTGTAAAAGATGCTCTTTCTTCCCTCAAAAGCTCTTTATTTTGTGTAGGTCGTTGGTGTGGGATATATTCTGGAATTTTGCAAAATTGAATTTTTCTCAGAAGTTTAATTCTAACTTAGTTAAGGATATTTAACCCAAAACAGTTAGTAATTAGTTTCACCCATTGCCTGATTAATTAATTTAATTAAACAGGACATTCGGCCTACTGTACCTTTAAGATTTCTATATGTGATGTCGTCTGTTGATTGACTAAACTCATTGAAAAACTACAGTCATATTTACTCGTTCTTTATAGCAGACCATGCTGCAGAATTCACGTATGATCAATTGAGGCTGAGATCTCTTGTTTTTTACTTGTAATCTGTGCTATTCTTGGTTCTGCTGGCATACCTGAATCTGAGTCATCTGGGCTGACAGAGCCAAGCAAATCTTTCTCCCTTTCGTAGTCGCTTTTGCAGAGCAGTTGTCCGTCCTTCAGTACGAATTCATCCCCTTTCCGCAGCTGCCGGTCACACACGCAACAGCAGAAGCAGTTGAGGTGGTACACACACTCAAGCGCCCGCATCACAAACTCTGTGGGGGCGATCTTCTCTAGACACCCGCTGCATTTGGTGGCAAATAACCTGAGAAGAAGCCAAATAAGAGAGATTAGTGTCAGTGCTCAAAACATCTGCGCACAAGACATAAATTAAATTAAAATGAGTTACATTTCAGTTCTAAATCTCTATGGCTTGTTCACACTGCTGCATACTTCTGGATCTGCTCCGGATTTGTTTATAAAATTCAATCCTAAGGACTGACTGCCCGCATTGTCCTTTTGCAATTAAATGTAATGAAACCAGATCTGTTTGTTCAGATGGTGTCATCAATACCCGGTGTATCTTAATCTGATCAAACCACACATGTTGGGTTTGTAAAAATTGGACATTAAGTGTTTTTTGCTGTTCACATTACAAACAACTAAACGGATCTGGATTGGCTGCCTCTGAGTGATCTGTTTGACACTGCCTCATCTGTTAAAGCAGCCTGGGTAACCCCTCAACGCTTCAGCAGAACCCAATGGGAGGAAATACAGGATCATCTCTCGACCCAACGCACCAGCAAACCTCATTCAGCGGCGTGGACCCTCAGCTCCACTGGCTTTACATTCACGGCAGTGATTAGACAGGCTCCATCGCCACTCACACAATGCTACTGAAACGGGAAGCAATTTCTTACGGTCGATGGCTTAAAATCTGTAAAGCTAAACTGATACAATGTTCACATGAGTATCTTCATAATGTTTCACGAAATATCTGCTAGTGTGTCAGAGATTAGAGTCCTAAATCCTTGTAATTATTAAAAAACCTATTGATTTATTATTAAAGACCCCATACATCGAATTGTTGAGTTTTGTGGCTTTTAATTGAGTGTGAATTAATTTAATTGGACTCATTGAGTGTTTAAAATAAAACGTACTGTAAATGAACACAGCATCCTGAGAAACGGTTTATAAAAGTTTTTAACCTAAAATAAACTAAAAAAAACAATGATGCTTCAAATCTGTATCTTCTGTCAGATAAACTCAGTAATCATAGGCCTGGCCACAATACATGTCTGTTTACATAACACACCTCGACCACCTCC
>JAZGTJ010008924.1:0-20224 GCA_036877575.1 Botia almorhae | reverse complement strand
AGCTATTCACTGATGTTTCTCGATTCTTCATGTGCCCTTCAGAGAACACTTTATCAACACGCTGCTTGAATTATGCATAAGCTGTGTCTTTAAACTGTATGTTTATTTGAGCAACTGAGAGTCTTGAGGCTCTTAAGATGCAAAACACTGTCCAAATCTAATATAGCGCGCTAAGCGCTGCAACGTGGACTGTAACAAATGTCAACACAGATCGTTAATCATCGTCATTTTAATACAAATTCAGATGCTGACGAGTTATGGAAATGTTTTTTATTACTCTGCCTCTGAAATGAGAAACAGTTTGCAGTTGTATTAAACTGATGTTTACATAAACACGTGTATCACTGTTATCATCAATGATTTTCAGATGATATTGCCTCGTTGCAAATACATAATTTGTTATGTATGTATGTATGTATGTAACTATAAATAAAGTGTATGATGATTATAATAATCAGATGACATAACAGAACATAACGCTACATAACTGAACCTAAGTGTGTACCTGCTGTAGATACTGTTTTAAATTATAAAACTAAGTTGTAAAAATATTTGGTCAGGAAACCTACAAAAATGTGCCATGTGTGGTAACATGCTTAAATATTAAATATCTGAACTAACCTAAGTATAAATTAGTATATGAGCTATATTCCCAGAGAATGTATATACTAATATAATGTATAGCTCGCGGCTGCTGTACATTGCTTTGAATAAACACATCTGCCAAGTTGAAAAGATATTTTATAGATTCAGATCAGATATAATCACATTTTCTTAAGGTAACGATTGCACATCTTCACTTTTTATAGAATAAACTGCAGAAGAAAACAGAATATTTCCAGCAGAAGAAAACACAAGGCATGTTTGGTCTGAATGCTGCACGTACGTGTAATACTGCTTGAAAATGATATTTAAACCTCAGGGAACTCAAAGTCTGCATACGAGATCAGACAGATTTAATCAGATTTAGCGCCTGCTGACTGCTGGGTCTTAAGGGAGCAAAATAACAACATTTCGCTGGTATCGAGCGACTGATGGTCTCTCTGTCTCAGAAAGGTTCAGTATTTATAGTGTTTTGTAGAGAAGTCTGATCTGTTTGGGAGAGGCTGCTTTACTCAATTCTCAGAAATGCAGCAAAAGTGCAAGAGAGGGCAAGCAATTACCAAACCCACCGATCACGACTGGCTGACCCCCTCTCGTTTTCCTTTCCGGCACCCCCACAGAGGGCTTGCTGGTCTGCTCAGGAGACGGGAGCATCCGCCTGCAACACCCTGTAGATACAACCAGATACCACAGCTACCAAACACTGGCTGAGGGCAAATGATGAGACATTTCTAGACACTAAACAAAGAACCTCCAGGAACGTTCTATTATTTTAGAGGCCACCAAAGAAAGATCATTTGTATATACGAGGAACCCTGACACATTTAAACTGAAATCAGTGTTAGATGCAGTTTGCTGCTGGGATACAGAGCTGTTGATTTTAGTTTCCATGGTATATATGACTTCTCTGATTGGTTCTCTCTTTGGCATTATGGGTAGTGTATTTTTTAATAGGAATCCGGCTATTAAAGGCTTAAGTTTTATTAATTTCACACTGACTTGTGGCTTTAACACACCGATTTATAATTACTCACAAACTCATGACAGGACTGTCTGAACAGGCTTACACATTTTCAGTAAAGATCTTATTCTCTATATAGTAAATAAACCGGATTTTTCACTTCCTGAACCCTTCTGTTGTACTCTGTACTGCTGATGTCATCATCTTTGACAGGCATTCTCATGTTTTCCTGCCCATATTCTGATCTCTCCTCACAATCCTGCTCCTCTGGGCCTCCTGCGCTGTCTAATCTCCTCCTTCTTTTGCCCCTGTTTTTGGAGGTGGGCACACCAGGCCCGAAAACAAAAATCTTGCGGTCTGTTTAAAATAGCCCTCATACTGCCTTTCACCGGATTTTGGAGGAAGAAAATGTCAAGACTGTAGCACGCTACCTCAGAGTGACATTCGGTTCATTGGAACCCTGTTATTTGTGGCTTGAAACTTCATTTTTCTCCTTTTGGTCATATGAGTGGTGCTAACTCACTGTTTCTCGCACACGCACACCCCTCCTTTTTCCAGAACCAGAAATTTGGTTATAGGAACATTATTCAAACATTTTTTAATTCTGTAACTTTTTTTTAACATTTCACTAACTACCTAAGAACAACGTTTTTGATATATAGCGTTAAAAAACTTCTTCTTATATAGCTTTCTACTAGTGAAACCACTTCACTATAACTATTAGTTCTGTTGTGCACCTACAGTACCAAATCTGAAAGAAATTAAAAAAAGCAATTTCTATCATATTATATTAGCGTTGGTTTCAGAGTCACAAAACAGACCTCAATTTAGATTTCGCTAATAAAGTAGAAAATACAATTATTCTTTTTTGTTGTTCAGTGGACAAAAGCACTCTGAAAAACAAGTGTCTTATCACTTTTAATACAATATGCAAATATCTGCATTATTAATGAGATGACGCCTAATTTAAATATCTTACGAGTTTGAATACTTGAAAGTAAAGACTCAATAAAATCTGCATACAAACCAGCGCACCGCAGACGCGTTGCTGGTGACGCGTCACATTTGTGGACGCGTGTAACAATCTCAGTCTCTTACACTCATCCGTTTCTATAGAGACGCTTCATGTTGCTGGTTTGGTGGTTCCTGGAAGTAACCAATGAACGGCAGCAGTTACTCCTCTCTCTCTCTCTCCGGCCAGCAGCAGGGCAGTGAGAGAGAGACAGCGACTCGAACCTTTCGGACTGGGACGCACGTCTTCCTAATCTGAAGAGTTACGATTGCACAACTACACTGTAACGAGGACTGCGGGTCGTGGATCTTACGCTTCTTATGAACTAAACCTGTTGCCAGTCGGACGGGGGCTGGTTGTGCGTGTCAGGTTCGCTCTCGGATGGGATGCCGGACTCTTGTTTGCGCACTGGCTGGCGGCTGGAGGGAAGTTTGTGATCTGTAGTTCACTCGTTCGGGAGGTGAGCTTGCTTTCCTACATCTTTTCTCCTGATGTTGCAGATTTAAAGTTGACGAGCTGTCGGTCTTTAAACAGCGCGTTTAGTTTCGCGTTGCCCACACGTCACCGAACTCGGTCAGGGCAAAGAGAATGTATCCACTATAGAGATTTTCCATAAACTGGAATACAAGTGTGGAAATCTGAATTTAGTATAAAGGAAATACAGTCTGATAACAGCACTGTACCGTGGTACCAGCACTGTGTTTGTTTTAAACATTAGGATGTTTGTGTACAGTGATTTTAGATGTACTGTCGTGATTTTGAGAGAACAAGACATCCTCGCACGACCTGTTTCACTTTCCAGAGCTCTAATTTGAGACCTGAAATCTGGTCATTTGTAGTTGGTTTACATCTCGCGGTGCCCCTCCTGATCTAATGACAGCTCCAGCCGCTTCGTTTCAACATAAACACGAGTCGTTCTTCAGAAGCTGTGCTGTGTGGTTAGCAGATGACAAAATTAGTTCTGAAGGAGAAGACACATGTTTCTGACACAGCCGTGTCTGAATCATCCAGAACTAGTTATACGGGCCAGTACGATTTCTGATGTTCTTTTGTGCTGTGTGTTTCAAATATCTTCTGTTTTGTGCCATCGTCAGTCTGTGGCTGTACCTCCACACTGCTTACATCTGGGTTGTTGAATTCTGCTTTGGTAATCCGGCACAAACAACTTCTTGAAGACAGATTTCTGACCTGGGATCAGTGTTTTTATTCAGTCCAACATGATTTTCCTAGACTGTAACTCAAATGGGCAACACATTAGAACTTTAAACTTCAAGTCTGTTTTTGGCTTTGGTGCTTCTTGAGAAACCCCAAATTGTTCGGATCTGAAAGCAGGCAGACAGTGGAAAAGAAGCCCTGAGCCTTTTTAGTGAATACTTACTATTGCTGGATTATGGGATTACTGGATTACTGTTGCAGGTGGTTATGGGTAAGTGAGTTTATGAGCATGGGCTGTCTTACTCTAATGTTTGTGTAAATACTCTTTTTTTCTAATATTTAGGTGAACGGGACACTTGTGTAGATGAGTCTCTGTGGTTTTACCACAGAACTTTACAAAAATAATAAAATATGTTTGAAGTCATTTTAAATAGTTCAGCAGAGCAAACGCGATTGTTTTGTTCACATTTGGCCACTTTCAGAATAATAATAGTGTTTCCTGCTCATCCCTTCCACATGGATGTTTTTCCTGCTGGATTAAGGAACGAGTTGAACAAGAGTCTTGGTTTTGACGGCTGTGAGGTTTGAACCCCACCCTCACACCTTTGAGCCGCCTCTGATACTAACTCTGCTCTTTCACCGTGTTGTTTTATTCTGGCTTTCCTCCACTAAGGAAATTCCATCGCTTTACCACAGTTCAGAGCGCTATTACGGGCCAGACGAACAGCGTTTTTAGTTTGGCTATGTTTACCTTACTCATTAGAAGTGTTTTGCTGAAACGTGTATTTTCGCGTGTGTTTAAACTACATCAAGCTTTCATTACTGCCTCAGCACTTATTCTAAAAACTGTTTTTAACAAACATTTAGTAGAAAAGTCCAACTGGTGCATGAAAATAAGTGTTACGATACATAATAACTTGCTGAGAAAGACTTGATGATGCTGGGCTGTTCTGGGTGGTTGCTAGGCTGTTCTGGGAGGTTGCTAGGGTGTTCTGGGTGGCCCACTTAACCAAATCTCTGTGATTATTCCGGTCTCTTAATAAATGTCTGTTAATGTTTTGTATGTAACATTTTATTGACTTCATCATCCATAAGGTTTAAAAAATCTAAGGTTTGAAAAGCACAGCACAGTAGACAGCTGCATGTTTTTAATATCTGCAGTTCTGATTTTGGGTACATAGCTTTTTCTGTGGATGCTTCGCATATTTTAGATTTCCAGGATGAAAACTGATGAGTTGGTATGTTGTGAGAAGATTCAGGTCAGACGGGGCTGTTGTTCAGCTTATACCTTCAGCTGAAGCGCAACACATACCAGACGTTAACACATCTGATCCTGAGAAACAGCCACGAGTGGCTGCTTTAAACCAAAGGCTCCTGGTTTCCCCCAGAGCGCTTCTGTAGAGGCCTAATTACTGATCACACCATTGGAAGAGGAGGAAACCTCTGTGGAACTCACCTGCCTACACTGATCTCAGATCAGAGCTGCCCTGTGTGAGTTAAAAGAAGATTCTCACAAAATGTTTAAGAATAAATGGTTTTGTCATTTGAAGTAGATCAGAACTGGGGGAGGATGTTATGTCTGAGTGACATATCCAATATTCATAATATATTTGCCAAATAATATAGATGATGATGTAAAATTCTATTGCACTCTTATTAAAATCCTTTTTCAGAGAAAATGCATAATTATCAAGGTATACATGTAATTTAAAGGAGGTTGTGTTATATCACCCAGCCGAAGATCTTAAATGACACAACATAATCAGAATAAAGGAGCAGATTGACGTACTTCTGGTCCCCATGGCAACCTTGTTATTACTAGAAATGGCAGGAAGTTAAGAGCCAGAGATGAGTGCAGTAAAGATTCAAAGACTCACTCGGGAATGAGCGATCATGATGAGCTTGCACAAGAGATGCGATGAAATAGGTAACAAGGTGTTAAGAGGAGAGGGTGGGTGTTCCTTTTAACCAACTAGTGACTCATACGGGGTAAAAAGGTAATCTACCTAAAACTGTGTGTGATTTGTTTTCACTGCAGAAAACATCTAAAGATTAATCCGGTCTTTCCAGTCGCCTGCATCAGATCCTGCGTACAGTAATCTACCGTTCTGCTGTTTGCATTTCAAACATTGTAAACTTTTCTCAAAATCCAGATACTGTGGCGCAACCCAACACAGCACACAACTTTTTAAACGGCACAAATGTCTGTAATCAAACATGAAGAGTTTAATTTTTACTATAAACTGTTGGCCTAACAATATGTAAAACTATTAACATGACAGGCTGCATAGAACAATGAAGTGGTTTGCCCTCAGCTTTAGTTTTCTCTCAGCTGTCAGAAATGACCTGCAAGGCTGCGACCCATTTTAATGTTGTGACACAGCAGAGAACTGCTCGTTGAAATGGGAGGAAGCACTTGTCTAATAAAAAGGTTTTGTTTTATGTCATTGAAGTATTTTAGGTCTCAAGCTATGATCTGTTTTTGGAAAAAATGTGGTTGAGGCGTTTCAGATTCTCAGCTTTTCCTTATTTTAACAGAGATTGAGTGTGGGAGAGAAAGAGAGAGAGAGAGAGAGAGAGAGAGGAGAGACAGGGTGAAGGGACCCAGCAGAGGATTATGGGAATTTTTCTTCCTTCTCCTGGCAAAAGCATCTCCAAGATTTTTTGACTCAATTTACTGACATCAGACTGTTTTTAGAATGACAAATGATTTAACCGGCTTCAACCACAGATTAATGTTAAGGGAAAATAAAACATCCTCTGTGCCGGGCTTCAGTGTTTCGTTGGAAACTGTTGCGTCTCTATTCCTCCTAGAGTTTTATCCCTCAGTCTGCGTTCTGCCAAGTTACAAGTTACTGCAACAGAATGGAAAATACTGGCTAAAATCATGATTCTCTTCTCAGGCATTTATGAGAAAAACAGAGTGACTATCATCTGAAATATGAATCAAAACAAGCGCTGTTCAACAGTCTGTTTAACCCTCGTCTTCCTCTCCGTTTTTGCGCTCGGAGTGGGAATATTTCTTATGGGTAACCTTGGTGCGAGGATTGTGACAATCTCATGTTTCCTGGATTAATCTTTGTAAATTCCTCTGAACCGTGACCAGGAAAACTCTGACCACACTGATTTTATTGGTTTCCCCAGAAGGCTCGGCTTGCTCCAAACTCGCTCTGGTTTATTTGTTCTCCACCGTCTGAAGAACTTAAGTTTCATTTCACAGCATTTGAAAATTAAACATTTTTTATTGTCTGTTAATGATGTTGTTTCCTCCTGGTCCATATATAGAAATCCAGCTGCATAAACACAGTTACAGTATTGACATCAAAACCATGAGCACCGTCAGCAAGAAGTCAGCCAATGCTATCAGAAGTCATTTACATATAAATGTATTAAAGGTGCAGCAGCAAAACATGTTAAAAGTTCAGGGGATAGAAAACAGTTTGTGTAAACTACTAAACTAAACTGTTTTTGGAGCACGAAACCCTGACTAACATGATTATCATCAGTGGCAATAATTCAACACACTGAGAGATGGGAAAACATTCCATTCGGAGGCTGTTTTGGAATAACAAAGGAAAACGATCTGCATATGACAGCTCTGCACACTCAGGGCTAATGAAGCATGCGGGAGGGGTTTGAAACACTTTCCTCCCCTCGCTAATCCCCAGTATGCATTCCTGCATAAATATGTGCTTATCTGTGGCACTTTCTGTGTGTAATGTGGAATGAGCCACTCTGAGGCTGTGAGTGTTTCGGCTGGAAGGTCATTTGTTTCTTGATGGGTGTTTTCTCTGAAAATAAATTTTGTGTATTCTGTGAATATTCTGCTGAAATAATCTCTGCTTTAAAACGCCAACAGCAGCTCCTAATCACAGAAAGGGTATTGTGGTCACATGGATGGGTTTATATATGTTTGTGCATATATTTGTTATATATATTTACATATATATGATAAAATATATATAATAGCCTTATATTTATGGTTTCTGAACTACTTATTTAACTATGACGAGACCCTCGAACATCCCAATAATATCCTGACTCACTTGAAAATCTGACTTCACCATTTCCATTGAAATTTGACGCATGGTATTTAGGTAGCCCTGTGTAATGCCCGCTCAAAAGTAATCCCTTAAACCCAGAGCTTGCCCTGTCTCTGTGCCTCACAGCATGCTGGGATTTCCCGCGGGTTTACAGTGCTTTGTCTGTACAGCTGTGGCAGCAGGGCAGAAGTCACAACATAATGACCATCAATTTTACCACGAGGAGTGAAACTGACCCCACCCTCACCATTAGGCCTGATGCCACACGAACACTATGTTTGTTGTGACATTACAGCACTGCTCAACTCAGCCTCACCTCAGCTATATTTGAATCAGCAGGACAATTTAAAGGGATCGGTATAAGAACCGAGTGTGTAAGAATAACAGATGTTTTTGTCCCTCCACAGGCACCATGCATGTGTCTCTGGCTGAGGCGCTGCAGGTGAGGGGCGGGCCTCTGCAGGAAGAGGAGGTGTGGGCCCTCCTGAATCAGAGCGCAGAAAGCCTCCATGAACTCCTTCACAGAGGTAAACCACCATCCTGACTCCTGCTGTGATAACTCCTGCTTTCTCCAGTGTCCTCAGACACCCTGACTTAAAGCTTGAGACCGTGGAGTGTGGGAGAAAATGATGATAAAACACACACACGTGTTCAGCTGTCTGTTTCTGTGGCTTTTTGGTGAAAGACAGCCTATCTGGCCTCCTTCAGTTACCTTATAAATGGTAACAACACATCACAATGCAGTGTTAAGGCTCTGTCCCAAAACCTAGTGAGCTGCCTACATAGTAAGCATTTTGAAGGTACAAACAGTCACTTATAAGGTTAGTGTGCTGCCTTAGAATCCCAAGATTTACTCTTGCACAGAAGTTTAGAGGTTTTTAAGAGATGATGTGTTTGTAGTCACATGACAACCTCTCCAGTTCATGGTAGTTTCCGGTTGCTGAGTAACATGATGGGAATGTTACATTATTTCGAGTATGTTGAGAGATCGTCACACCTTGTGTGTCCCAAAGCACTGATGTGGTGTCTTTTGATTGGCTATTGGGTTGTTTTTGTGTAACGTTGATTTATGTTCCATTTCGCCACTTGTAAGAAATGTTCTAGATACAGATCATTTCAACACGTTTCCTCACATTTTTGATCAAATCACAGTTTCTGTCAGATTTTCTTTTCTTGCTCGTCTGGTTTCTCTGGTTTGGCCAGATTGTTTCAGTTTTCTTCACTTTTTCTTACTGAATTTTCCCTCTTTCTTAAGGTGCTAAATATAATCAGCACAATCTGACTCTCACAAATGTTTATAAATATAGCTCCAGTTTTATCATAATGACAAAATCCTAAATACAAAATATCATAAATACTATTATTACCAGTAAAATGAATGTTGTATATGTTAAACAGCATCAGAAACAGCGTCAGATTATTTACTGGTGCTTGCAAATGATACTTCATATTGGGCCAATAGTTTTCAAGTACCAGAGCTTTATTTAATTCATATAAACATTGGGGGGTATCTCCAGTCAAGTCCTTTACATCCAAAAAACCTTTTCCCTCGGACCACAGCTGTGCCAACAATCCAGTGCAGTTACCTACGAAAATATCCTCAGCGTGTGAAATATTTTACTATTCCCACGGTCAGTTCACTGTCCTCTAAGTAAACGATTCAAACAGCCTCTCTACAGCCTCTCTAGCTGCAGCGCAAACCTCAGATGTGACCTCATCCGTCGACTGGATGTGACTCGTTCGCTAAATGAGCGACTCAGTCAGTGAGTGTTTGTCATTTTCCTCAACCGGTTCACACCTGTTTAAGAGTGACTGGATTTATCTTTCAGAAGCTGTCAGTCGGTTTAGAAACAGCAGCTATGAGTCTGTGAGCTATAAGGGTTTCAAGAAGGGAAAGCATATTCTCTTTAGTCTCTCTGGAGGAGGGGTAACGCTGACAGTTATGAGAAGTCTTTCTGTACTCAGTCCAGTGACCCCCCCCACACTGTCTGTCAGACTGTTGTGTCACTGCTGTGAACAAAACCTTCTTTATTGTCCCTGCAGACTGGTTTCCTGAAGAGCTGACTGGTGGCCAGTTAGCAGAGTTTGACTTCTTTCCAGCTCCTCTCGAGCGATATCTGATGACGTTCCTGTCGAGATTCACAGATCTTAGGTCTCACTGCAGTCTTTCTCACAGTCAGAGGACGGTTCTCATTCTGTCAGACCCTTATTCAGCAGATCTGGCCTCCACAGGGGTCCGAGTGTAACGAAACACTTGTCTGTGGGGTGATAAAGATGATGATGATGATAAAGATGATGCATGTAGTACATGTTTGCTAGAGGACACAGGGCTCCCCTTGTCTCACAGTAGCTTATTATCTGGCCTTCAGTTGCTCTGGGTTGGAAACTCGCTGGCAGAGGTCCGTCTTGACAGAGTTTGCTGAAAATCACAGCCGTGCACTAGAGTCTTGAGCAGGTCAGCAGTTTACCTCATGTAGCTGAAAACCCAGAGTACTCTGAGCTGAAAAATCCTGCGTTTGCATTTTATATCTTGCTGTTTTCATTTATAAAACATGGTGAAAAATATGTAGAAAAAAATGTAATACATATACATTTTTTAAATTATTTATACAATGGATATATAAAAATAAGTATTATGTTTCCTCAGCTGTTTAAAAGTGTTGGAAAACTGCTTTACGATTTAGTATCTGAATATGACAATAGAAATTTAGGTCATTTGGTTGGCAGTTCATATACACTAATGGTAAGAATATAGAACAAACATATACTGACCAAACAAACAGACGCCCTCGTCAGAGTTCTTGTGTTTGATGCTGTGTGTTTCTTTCAAGATTGTGTGGTGAAGACGACGCTGAAATCTAGACACAGGCCTCAGAGATGAAGCAAATGCACTTTGTGATGCTATTTTTGTCTGGCTGCTTGATGAGTTTGTGAACTGCAGCA
Organism: Botia almorhae; assembly: GCA_036877575.1. Taxonomy (NCBI): domain Eukaryota; kingdom Metazoa; phylum Chordata; class Actinopteri; order Cypriniformes; family Botiidae; genus Botia; species Botia almorhae. Next base: position 9,507 of record JAZGTJ010008924.1, on the reverse strand, counting down.
TGTGATGGCCGGTGTGGTCTCTGATGAGACAGATAACGGCTTATCTGACAGGCTTGCTCTGAGAAATGATGTCCAACATGTCATCATTTTTATCTCCTTTAACCACCCGACGTCTCTGTGCATGCGTACCAACTTTCCAGCCCTAATTTAGCAGTTTAGCAAACCGAGGTAACTAGTTCAGGTCTGATATCTAGAGACGTTATCTGTGTAAGCTGGTGATGGTCATTATTTTAGTCAAAATTATGAGAAAGCGGCTATACTTGAGCTACTGTGCCTCACAATGAGGTTAAACCATGACCAAACAGTTTCCACAGGAAATGTGTGTTTACTTTGTGAATTCCAGCACTTCATAGCATCGCTGTCTGAATTGTTTCAGTTGTTTTAATGCTCTTTAAAGTGTTTTGAAAGAAGATCTACCTCAAGTAGAAGACCGTAGATCATCAAAGCAGATTATAAGTGACAGCCTTGTTTTTTTTAGGAGATAAAGATCTGTTTTTCTGCATTTATGTGACAGTCCTGATGATATATAACAAAACTAACATGGAGTGATAAAACAGGTTGTTTGAGAACAGTTTCACTCAGTGTTACTATGGAGTAAATGAATTACAGTACAGCTGTTTCATGTATAACCAACCGCAGGGCTGTTTCCTCTCAGCCGAACTGCAAAGCTTCATTGTTTTGGTTCTGAAGCTTGAAATAAAACAACAACATCAAAACAGACAACTGTACTGTCATATAGAATCGTCCTTTTGAGGGAGATCCCAGGAGCCTCGTATTTCACAGGAAATTACACTCTTTCACAGACTAGTGTCTGTCTTTTACAGACTAATGTAGCTCTTTAGTGTGTTTTTGTCTGAATGAAAATAATTTTTCTTTCTCGACTTCTAAAGTTTCTGAAATGTGCAGACTGAGAAATGTTGCTGTATTCATGTGGAGAACAAGATCTTTAACCTATTTAAACTAGTCTAGTAACTTTCCCACGTCAAACATCACAGCGTGTCATTTCTTGCAGTTTCTTGCAGTTTCCTCCTCATGTCAGGCAACATGTGGGAAACTTTCAATGCTGTGTCTTTTTGTGCCAAAGGCACAGTTTGATTTTCTGAAGTTTAAATGTTCGTGAAAACAAGAAAACAGGACAAAAGTTAAATGTGCTTATGTACATTAAATTAAAATATTACTTTGGTCAGTTGTTGCTGTCTGGGTGCTGCAGTGCTGCCCTCCGCTACAGGTGTGTGTTCACTAACTGGATGGGTTAAATGCTGAGTATGGGTCACCATACTGGGCCAGCACATCACGTCACAGTTTGAATCGGTTTTCTCGCATATTTGTTGATTTAGTCTGTTTGTTTCTCATCCGTCATAGATCCCTCTGAGCTGGGCTTCATCATCTCTCCGTGGTCTCTGCTCCTCATGCCATCTGGAAACATCTCCTTCAAAGACGAGAACGTTACCCAGAAGGACCTGAGGGCCTTCACTGCCCCAGAGCTTCTGGAGGGCCTCAACCTCTCCTCACTGTCTGATGTAGAAAAGGTACATCATCGAATTTTGCGCTTTCAAGTTTGTTAGACAGGATTTCTCAATTATATAATCAAAACAGCACCTGAATGTTTTTGTTTTTCATTGTTGACAAAAGAGGCACAACTGTTTGTATATAAATATTTATATATAGACAATCTTTTACATTGTTACACCTTAAAATGGTTAGTAATGGTTAGCTAGTGTTGTTATACAGATTTTCTGAGACCCAGGTGTGTGTGTGTGTGTGTGTGTAAGAGGATTATTAATAGACCAACTTAATTTGTTTGTAGCTTAATGTGATTGCACTTCACATTTGTTATATTTTAATTAGTTTTATTTAGTCATTTAAATAAGTTAGATTAGACTACATTATATTAGTATTTAATTAGGGCTTTTATTTGAGATTCTTAATCTTTCTATTTTAAAAATCAAATAAAACCATGTAAAATTGTGTAATATTACATGTAGTTATATCTGTTTTTTTCCATTATAACTCTCTAGATGCACGTGTATTCTCTTGGCATGACGCTGTTTTGGGGGGCCGACTATGAGATTCCCCAGAGTCAGGTGAGACCTCCAAGCCATTGAATGTGAGGGATTTCAGGGGTCTTCAACAGATGTACTGTTTTAGACTTGAAAATATGTGTAACTTTTTGCGTCAGTTTACTGACAACTTTTTGTTTGTTTTAGCCAATGAAACTGGGAGAACATCTGAACGGCATTCTGCTGAACATGTGTGATGATTCCTCTCTCTCCCGGCTCTCTGTGCGCTCCGTCCTGGACACATGCAGCACACACATCCGAAATTCCAACTGTGACCCTTCCTTCTCATATGTCAGACGCCTGGTGAGACTCGTTCTGGGCTCTCTCTCTCAGGTGAGAGTTTGTATTTGTCTGTTTCCTGTTGTTTGTTTCTAGAATCAGTAAAGGAGCAAAATGTCTCGTCACAGCGCTTCTGCTTTTAAATGAAACTGGTTCTCAATTTTCAACCCTTATGTTATTGCAGAAGTTTAATCACAGAGTGATACAGAAAGAGTTTACGGTCAGAAACATTTTCCTGCTTTTAGTTTTGACTATGTAGCTTCATTCAGGTGGAAGTGAAGAGCTCCAGTAGGGATGTGAAGAGCTCTGTTAACAATGGAATTACTTTCTGTACTGTTTCTGTGTTTTTTTGCCTCTGTCTGATGAGAGTGTCTCTCTGATTCTGTGTGTGTGTTTAGCTGGATGGTCTGTTGACTCTGAGCAAGAGGGAGAACCTGCCAGAGAGAAGCAAAGAGATCCGCGAGCGTCTTCGAGGAAAAGGGCTTCCTGGTATCAGATACACACACACACACACACACGCGGCAGTTCTAAAGACGACAGACAGTATTTACATCTTTTATTGAGCAGATTGCTTCAGTTTCTTCACCACAATCTTCTCACACATTCATACGAAATTTGCTGTCGTTGCAAGAAAGACATTTCACCCCCACAGGAACAGTTAAAACATGTCCACACACTGCTTCGTTTTTACTTTCTCTCTCTCTCTGTGCCAAACACACACACACCCAAACCCACAGGCATGCCAACACACGTTTGTACCCCTGATTAATCATTTTAAGACAGTGAAGTGCGAAGTCAGTGTACAGCTTTTGTTCAGTTCAGGAGGAAATGACTCACGGTGTAAACAAAGCAGGTTTGGTTCTGACATGACTCAGCTTTGGCCCTTGAGGGGCCGGTTCTTATCAGAACAGGAGAAGATCCCTCCCTCCCACAAGAGACAAGCCCAAACAGCCCTGGAAGTGTGAAATTAAACTAAAGAGTTTTTAGATCATCTGAAGATTTCAGATGGAAAGCTCAGAGGAGATTTCTTGGAAGACGTATAGTTTAAGTTCTGGAGAAATTGCTTAAGATGATTTTAAGATAATTTGATATGATTTGTGTATAATTTTTCTGCAGTATATTCTGCATGCATGCACGGAACACTGTCACATGACCTCATTACGTTGCATATTTAATAACATGAGGGACAGAGGACATTATTAGTAATGTTGCTTATGTTGGGAGTTTGTACCTCATCTGCTCCATTTGTGCTGTGAGTGAATGTTTCCTCATGTCATCTGTCTCAGAGAACAGAGACATGCTATTACTTTCTTAAGTAATAAAAAATACAATTTTCCCCCGACACTTTATTTGGCTCTCTTTCTGTCTAAATCTCTTTTTGTCTGACTCTCTCTGTCTGACTCACTTTCTGTCTCTCTCCATGTTGGTCTGTTTTTTATGCTTTGTAGTTTAATAGTGTATTTAACACCAAATGATTTTTTATTTCTCTGTGTTATTTCTCTCTGTTCCTTCATGTCTCTCTCTCTTCATCAGTGTATCTGTCTGTCTTCCTCTCTCTTTCCAGGCCTGTCTCGTAAGCACTGTGTACACAGACATTGTAAACTGAAACCAAACAAGCAAATCACCACAAATCAAAGCCAGAGTGTTTCACTCTGGAAAATATGAGCGAATCTTCTCGGTGGTTTCAGCTGGGCTGCAGGAGAACACAAGAACCAGAGCAGTTATGTAACTGAGACGTGGCTTTAACCACTGATAGATGTTTCCCAGGCCCTTCACGGCTTATTCCTTTTCTTCATGCAGATATCTGGCCCCACATCAGGGTCATGATGTGAGAAGACAAGCCTGCTTAGATGATGACTCATCAATGCCCATTTTATTTGTATAGTTTCGTACAGATGACACGGAAAATAGCACAACCTTGTAATGTGTATTGCTCATTTTATGCAAGTTCATGCTGTATATTTCTTAAACTTTGTTTCATTCTAGGCCGAAGTGCCGCCCATCGTGTGTTGGAACGATACAGGGCTCGCACTCAGGAGCAGGCCAACCTGAACCGGGGCCTCAGTCGATCAATGGGCTCTCTTCCCATCCAGAACCTCGTCAGACCAGACGAGGGGGTTCTCCAGTACCCTCCCTCAGACTTCCATGCAGGGTCCGAGTCGTTTGCAGAACCCTACCAACAGCGTCCACGACAGCTGCAACATAAGCGTGGCCGACCCGTGGAGATGGACCAGCGATCCTTCCTGCATCAGAAAAACAAAAGCTGGGCGTCCTCAGCGGACCTGCTCTGCCTCAACCCGGATATGCTTAGTTTTGGGTCCCTGGAAGATGCTCGCAGGGGCAACAGCGCCTTGAACTCTCGCTCGGCCGGGCGACACAAGTCAGCGTCCAAATCCAGGGATTTCCGTTACTCAGACTTTGATGGCCTGGATGTGCACAAGACCCATCACCGATCCAGCCCGTCCATCAGCTCGGCGTTCAGCGGTGCATACGAGCGGATCCGAGAGAAGCAGAGGAAACTTCAGGCCATGAAGCAGGCCATGGATGGTGAGTGTCTGCACTCCAGCCCAATTCTGACCCTCACCTTCCTTCGGAGTTTAGCTCCAACCCTGACCCAACACACCGGAACAAGCTAATCAGGGTCTTCAGGATTACTAGAAAGTTATGGACAGTTCGGTTTGATCTGGTTTGGAGCTAAACTCTGCAGGGAAGTGGAGCTTGAGAGCCAGAGTTAAGAACCTCTGCTCTAGACCTTTGGCTTCTGGCATGAAGTCTGGTCCACATTGCAGATTATTCAGGCCAAATTCCACAAGACAAAACGAAGACTTTGACTGTAAGTGTGAAGGCTAAGATTGATGTAGTTTGTTGGTTAAAGTTTGGGCTTGAAAACAAAAGGGTTTGAACGTTTGAACCCCACAAGAGGTCAGTGTTAAGCGATCCCCATTGTAACACCACTTAACCTGAGGTTGGTCCATAGGGACGTGTGCCTTTATCTTACATAACAAGCTGTCATTCTAACTTTAAAGGTATGGAAATGAATTTGACCAACTCTGCTCATGTTACAAACTGCTTATTTTTTCAGAGTCCAAACCAGAGCTAAACTGGAGTCGGTGTGACAGCTAAAATTAGGTTGACATTGAGTCAAAACCACTGTTTATTTGTACAAGCTAATGATGTTGAGTCATATCTACAATGCACCAACTCTCACAATACAGAACTATGACTGTGAACTGTGTGTATAAAGGGTGAACTTCCAGAAGTGCACAGGGAGGCAGTTGTGGTCTACTGTTTAGTGAGTTGGGGTAGTAACTGGAGTGGCCTTGAGCAATGGACCTTGGGGGTTAAATGCAGAGGTCAGATTTTGGGTATGAGGTACCATATCGGACAAATGATGAGCAGTAAGATTCACACATCTTGCGGTTGTTTGGTGGGAGTGAGTTCTGAATGCATGTGCTGTCGGCTGCCGGATTCTTTATGACTCCGTTTGGCTGAGAGCCTCAGATTCCTGAAACTGATTAGAGAGATAATTCCAGATTTTCAGAGCTCATATACTTGTGTAAGCGTTTTCCTCGCTCGGCCCTTAACTGGTTCACTCTCTCTCACTGTTTCCCGCTCGCGTTTCATTCAGAAACTTTCCACAGTTTCCCGGTTTTGGGAAGCTACTCCGAAACTATAGAGTATAGTAGTCACTGTAGTACATTATGGTAACCAAGTGTCCCCACAAGTATAAAAACTATTACGTCTATGGAATGTCCCCAAAAAATATGAAAACCCAACGTGTGTGTGACTCAATGGACTCTGGCACTTTCTATTGTAGTCAAAGTAGTGTGTTTTTTGTGTGTTGTGTTTTTGTGTGTTCTTGTTGTCAATTCCCTTTTATCTGCAGAGAGATGCATTGTGGGAAATGTGTCTCTTAATCTTGAGAAAAGACAAAGCGGTGCACCTCAGGTCTTACGGTCACACGGCGATGGTCCGGGGCAGGAACACAGTTTGTTTGCCTTTCCCCTTTTACACACGTTGGTTTCGTTTGACTCAGTGGACTCTCATTGTTTACTGTCATTGTTTCAGAGTTTCACTGGAGCTTGAGCTGGTTGTTTACTGAGGTGATCTGCCAGCCGCACATGAGACGAAAGTGTCATTGTTACACGTGAATGATGAGCTCTGCTCTTCCAAAACTCCGGCTGTGAGAAATCTCAGGAATGCTGCTAATGCCAAAAATGCAGCAGTGAGTCACTGAAGTGCTTGGACTCGATTTTCTGGTCCTGACAAACTTGTTAAATAGTGCGTGGAGGTGAAAAGCCACACGGGATGCTGTCAGGTTTCAGTCTTGGTTTAGAGTGTGTGAACACACACACACACACACACACACAAGACCTGAGTCTCAGAAACTCTGTATAACAACACTAGGATGAGTCTGTACTAATGATGAATGAATGTACTGAAACAGTGATTCAGAGTTCCTAATCTTGTCTGCAAATGCAAACTGAGAGATTGTTTAACTACATACACTGGCAGTGACTGCGATATCTTTTAAGACTGGACAGGCAGACACAAAAAACTCAATTAAAATAATTGAGTAACATTAATGCAATTAAGCTAACATGTATCATTTTTGTTTGAAAACAGTTTTTCCATTTATTTGTTCAGTCCTGTTTGTACGAACACTCACTGTACTGTCATCTGCCTCATGATCACACTGGTTATGTTGTGCATATTGTTTTCCAATCTAATTAGTTAGTTAATCTCATTTCTGTCTTAAGAAATTAAACTACAACTCCAGTGTGTGTTTGTCAGGGTTTTCTAACTGTGTCTTGAATGTGTTGTTTTGTGACTCTGTTGTTTTATTTTATCTTAATTTTACCACACATACCCTGAATAAATGTGACAAAAATCAACAGTTTAACTGTGGTTATTGTCCAATTTTATAAGCACTTTATTTATTCTGTGTTATCTGTCTCATCGTGTCTGTCTGTCATGCTCTGGAAACCAAGAAAAATCATTATATTCATTCAGTGTTTGAATAGACTGTAACTCTAGTATAACAGCTGTTAGTAAATTAGATATTGGATTTATTTAATACATTGATTTTTATTATCTGTCTATTGTATTTGCTTATTTACTGATGTATTATTTACCGACTTGTTTGTTATTTACTTGTTAATTTATGTCAGCGTATTTTTCTGTTGTCAGATTCCACTCATGGCCACAGGAGAAATTACAGTGATTATAGTTCCTCCAGTGAAAGCCCCTCTGTGACATCATCAGACCCCGACTACAGACAAGGTTCGCCTGCTTATGACCTCATCCATATGTGACACACAGTTAACAGACATTACACACACAACATTTGTCTGTTCTTTGATTCACAAACAGCTCTGAAGCGGTTCAGTTCTCAGGTGGGGCTGTCCGATCATGATGCGGTTTCACTCAGCAGTGCTCAGAGACACAGGTAATATCTCTCCTCCTCCGATGTCACCCTCAGTCTGATCCATCATGCGTGTGCAGATTGTTCCAAGACCTCATTCTGAAATTCCTCTGTGTGGACTCTGAACATCTTCAGAGCTGATGTCCTTCCAAACTGCTCGAGCTTAATTGATCCACTGTTCTGAGTTCTGCTCACGGGAACTCCAGCTCTGAGTGTGTGTGTGTGTGTGTGTGTTTTGTTACTTTGGGACCAAAACTGGATTTGTGTTGGTCTGTAATAATTATAGTTCACATTATATTTAAAAATATTCTGTTGTAAACCGTGTGTGTGTTTACACAGTGATCTCCCAGCAAATGTTGTTACATTTTATCCTTTACTTTAACATTGACACACTGCCCAATGATCCCCATTAAAAAATCCCAGTGTTAAAACTGGGCTGCACTACCCTCTGCAACGTTTCCCTGCTGGTAGATGTTGGCATTGATGTTGTCGTGGTGACTGTTGCCGGGTGAGGTTTTGGGGCAGGGTTCAGTAATTAATTCCTTGAGGATGCCCAGGGCGCAGAGCTGTGGTGGGTTGCCTATGGCAACTGTTGGGTGACATGCAATAGCGCTGACATAACAGAGCCAAGCTGGTCGTAATGTAAACTAGTGCCATATCTGTATCAGTTTAAATGTATCTGTCCATCTATAAATCATGAATTCAAGAGACTGTATCATAATACTTACTGTTAATACTGTTATTTTGAATTGGACCAGGATTCCAGCTCCTACAAGTACCTTCCTGTTTCCTCTTGTGTCCAGACTGCTTGAGTCTGGTCAGGATGAGCTGTCAGGCACAGAACTTCTGATCCAGAGACAGGAAGAGATGCACGGTCTCCAGGCCCGGCTGTCCCGAGCTTCTGCTTATCCTGGAGAAGACCCCCGAGCCTCCATACTGGCCGTGGTGGAGCCCTTCTGCAGCAGTTCACTGGACGCAGGCCACCAGCTAAGAAAATCTAAAGTAATCCAGTTCAACTGAATTCACATTATACGAGTCACAGTGTGAACAGAATCACTTTGAATTTGACCTTTAAACTTAAGACAGATGAACTTATAGTTCAAAGTGGGAACTCTTAAAAATGTTTGTTTTTGATGTAGAATTTCTTTGGCCCGGAGTTTGTGAAGACGAGCAGTGAGCCATGTGTGGTTTTAAACGTTCCTTCCTCGATAATGGTAGGACGCTGTTAGACAATATTACTACTAACTGCTTGGCACGCACTGCTACATCTTTATGTGTGTGTGGGCGTGTTTTTGCACGTGACAGAACAAGCGTGGAAAGGGGGAGGAGAGTCAGAGGAAAGTGGGCGTGGTCTTGCTGAACGGGCAGAAGTTGGAGCTGTGTTGTGATGTGAAGGCGATCTGTAAGGACGTGTTGGACATGGTCATAGCTCACGTCGGACTGGTGGAACAGCATCTGTTCAGCCTTGCCTACCTAAAAGGTTCATTAAACCAGTATTAGTGAGGGGAGACGGGTGGTTTCCTTCAGGTAGTCACCAGTTCTACTCATCTTTCCCAACTTTTTTTCTTGTTCTCAGACGACGAGTTCTTCTTCATCGAACCCGACGCCAGACTTTCAAAGGTGGCACCTGACGGCTGGAAAGACGATCCCAGGAAAAAGAAAGCCGAAATCATTTTTAATCTCTTTCTGCGTATCAAGTTTTTTCAAGACGACGTCAGTCTGATACAGTAAGAGCTCAGAGCC
>JAZGTJ010008923.1:0-20226 GCA_036877575.1 Botia almorhae | reverse complement strand
ATCGGTGCATCTCCACTGCGGTTAGTATAGTTGACTATAGCGTTGAAGGACTGGTTAACCCACTGCCAGAACACCACTGCTGGGGTGGTCCTGAGAAAAAAAAGAGAATGAAATATAAAAAAACTCTTCTTTTATTCAGATTTAGGGAAGATAAAAACCAAACCCCAACAACTGGCTTTTTTCCAAGTAAAGAATTAAAACAGTTTAGCTATAGATAGACAATCCCTGAGTAAAAAAACTTTTTCATGTACACAAAGCAGAAGTCACATGAATCCCTCACAAGCTTAAAATTTGAATCAGATGTTGGTCTTCCTTAAAATGACTCATTCATGTATGACTCACTGAACTAAGTAACAGTGTTTTCACAAAACTGTGAAGGACAACTTTACAGTTGTTTCACAGAAACAAACTCTGTTTGAATCTGAGTCTTTAAGAAAAACCGTTGCTAAAAGCAAAAATACTACCATCGCTATTTTTACATTAAAAAACATTAAGAGTACAACCCCTAAATCAATCCACCAAACACAAACTTTTGCTGGGAGTACTGTATTTTTCCATGATGACTCATTGGTAAAGTATTCACTCAACTGGGCAGGGGCATGGAAAGAGTTCATTTCTCCTGACTGTAATTTGAAACGTTTTATACTTTAGCACACTTTCTGCTCATTTGGCTTCCGGAAAACCAGCATGACAGTGTACCTACCTGTAAAATGTAAGCATGCAACCTGTAATGGTCATGTTCATGGGCACTTGTGCAGACATGCGTCCAATCAGCAGCATTTTCTCCCCTGTGTCTGGGTGGAAAGCTGAATCATAGATGTATTTGGCCCTCCATAGTTGATCCTCTGTCAGCCCAGGTTTCACAATTCCCACCCTGTACAGAAAAGCACAGCTTCTTCAAGACATTGGAACTGTTGCTTAGACACAATGTGGCGCTATTGAAACATTGATGTGTTTGCTTGTGCTGCTAACTGCTAAGGCTGGCAGGGCATCAAAGGTAGTAAAACAAAGCTAAATATATACATCCAAGTATTGAATACAGTTTACTGAATACTGTTTACAGAATACTGTTTCAGTTTTGCCGTTTAAAATTGCCACTGTTTAAGATATAAATAATTTCCATGTTATTATATTTAATTGCCTTTCACTGTCCTAACAAAGTCCTACTGCACTAATGTACATCAACTTTGCTGCTATTTACATACAACAGTACATAAACAAGAAAAAAACACATGAAAGGTTGCAAAGATGTCAGGGCTGATCTGCTTTTAAATTTAATTCTAATTCAGAAAGGAAAACCATTATTTAATATACTCTGTATCTTTTTCAAACAACATTACATGGGTGCATGCAGTTTCTTCATTAACAAAATCAACAAGTTTCAGCCTTAATTATTTTAACTGCAGGAACATTAGAAACAATGTGTGGTCAAAACTCTCTGACCTGTAGTTCTCCACAATAACTCTGGCATCTTCTAAAACTTCACTGGAAAGAAGCACGTTCCTCGGGTCTGTCACCGTGAAGAAGTGCTGAGCCCGGCCCATAAATGTGCTCTGGTCCCATCGTGGCTCCTTAATATTGATATTCAGGGGTATATCTCCAGACATCCTATTAGACTTCTGTAAAGATCACAAACAAGTTGCATTAATCAACAAAACAATAAGGTTCACAGGGTCCTCTTAAAATTCGAAACGAAAGCACGTGTCTGAAGAAGCTACTTTTATACTTTTATAATATATAGCCCATATTCTCGTTTAGTAATAATCAATATCGACCCTGTATCTATTTGTTGGTGCATCAATAACACGCTTGTTGCTATGCACGTCTGTACACGTGACTTACAGATGATGAATATGAGACCTGCAGTAATACCCGTCAAATTTGCATGTACAAACGGGGCTAACTTAACATCATAGCTTAGATATCTTTAACATTTGTTTAAACGTCCTCCTTCAGAAGGCACAGGTGAGTGCTCGCACTGGCAAGACCAAGACAATATTTTGCTTATCTACGTTGGGTAGCGATCGAAACAACCCGCATTTTTCAGCTGTTGTAGTTAGCACTAGCTACTGATGAAAACTGGCTAAAAGGGACAAAAAAGACAATTTTATGACCTACAGTTTCATTTAATTGTATCAACAAATTAGAGTTGCCATGCTGTTATGCATGTGTTATATTCATGCACAGTAATGAGTAAACCATGCAATGTCAGGAATTCCTATTTCTCCTTAATCGGCTAAGCTAACGTTAGCTAGTTACAATATAGCATTGCTTTTATGAAAGCATACCCATAACAAAAGGGAGAAACATAAATTTGTTTAAAGTCATATCCGATACATACCTTACTGCCTTACTACCACAGGTAACCTCAAGATACACCTTAAGACACCTTCAAACGGATGACCTCAACGTTGACTGCTTTCCACTGTGAGTGATGACAGCGTACTACCCGCACTTCCGGTCTACTACGTTGAAAAATGAGATGCAACAGTTTTTGTGTAAAAAGGCGGTGTTTAAAGCACAAAAAATGCAGTTGGCTCGAGAAACGGGGCGTGGAAAAGAGCCGCGTTGTGATTGGTAGATGGCTCTTAAGACGGGGAGTGGAAGAGAGCTGCGTTGTGATTGGTTATCTACTTCTCACTTCATTGACAGATCTAACTGTGAATAATGGACATTAAACATTGTAAGGTGCTGTTAAGAAGTGTTTTTTTATTTCTAGATTTGGGATATTTTGCATGCTTTAATCCTGTGTCGTCCCAAAGCAATGACAAAAAGTATGTACATTTTTAATGAAGAGTGTAATGCAGCATATACCGGATGCAGAGAAGAAGAATCTTGAATCTTAAAAAGCAATGTCGTTAAAAGACCACAACGTGGCAGTATAATGTTATGAAAACCTTTTTCCGAATTAAATAAATAAACTGATAAGTTACAGTTTATCCTTAGGTCAAATGCACCTTTATCTAGATAAACTGATAAAAGGAAAGTTCTGACATATATATATATATATGTTTTGACAAATATATTGGAATATAATTGCAACTTTTTAACGATTCTGCATGTTACCGCAGGGTAATTTAGCAGAAATTTTAAAATGTGTTTTCTTTATGATCTGATGGCAAAGAGGATCTATACCTGCAAACCAACGCGAGATTTAATTGGATCGGTAAGTTGTTCCACAGGACCACTGTTAACATAATGCTCTTATGCTATGAGAGGCGACTGTGCACTACACTGAATGAGTTTGTGCAGTGACATCCTAAACTGCTCCACATAATCCAATCACCTCGCATGAGAGGCGGTCTTAAGTCAGGCTAATGTTGTCTTTGTCTCAGGTGAGGGTCATGCAACACAACATGGAGGCAGGTAAAGACAATTATCTTATTTTTTTCTTGGATTAAAGTATCGCATAGACAATAGAACACGAGTTTTATTTATAATTATTAGTATAACTGGTAAGACACGTTTTTTCTATTAAGGAGCTCATAGATGATGGCTGTGACAAGATTACTTGATGGTATTATTACTGATCTTTGTGTAGTTGTGATATCTACTCACGTTGACTCGTTTAAAGTGGGATTGTTTTAGTTAAGTAAAAATATTAATTTGATGATTACCTATGTGAATGGTGGCCTAGCTGCCTTAGTATATTGACCACTGACGCGTTTAGCATCAACCTGTTGCTTGAGCGCTGTCCGAGGTGCTGATGATAAGCGCGTTCGCTCGACAGCGCTAAGGTCCTGTTAAGACAGACATAAATACACGACAGCTCATAAAATGTCAGTTTCTTAGCAGAACGGTAACGTATTAGCGTGTCACAGAGACACAATATCTATTACTGTGGAAACAGGGCAACCCTTAACTTTCCAGAACGCAATAATTGCTGATATCACTTTACCTCCCATGGGAAATTAGTAATTGCGCGGCTGTGTTCTTACAGATCTTTGCCATCTTGGATCACTGGTGGGTTAAGGTGAGACACTGGGAGGAACAGATGACTAACTTTAGCCAAGTAAAGCTTCACTAGTACTGAGGAAGGACTCCAGCCCAATGGCACTGTCCAACAAGACCAGTATAATTATGCTGAAGTTCTTTTGGATCGGTACATCCTATAAAGACATATCAACATTATGGCTTCAAATCTAAAGTAAACAATGCTGAATTCATATCAGTTTTTTGCAGCACTGTTGCAGTGCAGTTTCTTTTTGTGGAACTAATCCTTTGGACAATAATCCTCGTGGCCAGACACCTAGTTTGTCCTCCACCTCTTTCTCCCTTTAGAGCCTCAGGCCCTGGATGAGGGTTAGAGGGGAGATTGCCATTTTGCCATGGCTCATTCGTCTGACATGGCTCGCAAAGACATGACGAATGGGGCTCACCTCAGTGCCCAACCAGGGCCCTCGGGCACCTCTACTCTACCACGCTACCTGCACAAGAAGCAACAGCGTCAGAGAGGAGTAAGATCTTCCTCCCCTATGGGCAGGGTCATCCTCATTAATTCACCTGTTGATGGTGAGTACATACATTATGAATAATGATATATTATTAGAGATTTAAGTTAAGTATACTTTAATATCTATTTCTTTTATAATCCAACTCTATTAAAACTTTTAACTGATTGCGTAGTTGATAGGACCTTCAGCTAAGGAGAAAGTCATCCATGGAATCCATGAAAGCAGCTGTGCTTCAGAAGAACTGAAGCTTCCATTTTGTGTTTGATGTTTTTGTGCCCTGTAGGTGGGGATGATAGTGAAGACATCCACACGATTACTGTGGACAAAAGTGAGGATGGCAGGTTGGGCTTCAGTGTGCGGGGAGGCTCCGAACATGGCCTTGGAATCTTTGTCAGTAAGGTTGAGGACGACAGCACTGCAGGTATTCTTGAGATCAGAACGACTCAAAGTGGTTAGAACTGATTCTCGAGATCAGAAAACCACCGTCACCACCAAAACGTCATCATTTCATATGCCAATGTATAAGCTATACAACCTTATCTCAATGGAAAACATAACTATTTCACAAAATGGTGATTTCATAGTGGTGAAACCTTTCTGTCATTTTGTTTACTCATTGCATGTAACAGCATTGGCGGGGTTGAGTGTTGGAGATAAGCTGGTAGAGGTGAATGGCATTAGTTTGGAGAGCATCACCATGAGCAGTGCTGTGAAAGTCCTGACGGGAAACAATCGTCTACGGATGGTTGTGAGACGTGTTGGGAAGGTGCCTGGCATCCGCTACTCAAAAGAGAAAACAACCTGGTAAGAAGAAAGAAATTTACCTGTAGCTCAGACAGTAGAGCAGCATGCTGGAATCATTCTCTGGAAATAGGTTTGATTTCCAGGGAATACAGAAATTAATAAAATGTATCCCCTGAATGCAGTTGTTCTGAATTACAGTGTCTACCAAATATGTAAATGAAAACATTACATGAGGCAAAACACATTTGGTGGTCTACCAATTTAGAAATTGTTTTTTTCATTTGTGTTGATAATTGTAATGCTGGATGCATCATTAGGCCTGTACCCTGTGAAACAAAATTAGCCTTTTACATGAATGTCACCTTTAGTTAGTTTTCAAGAACAAGATGTTTTGTATTGTATTGTATCAACTTGACCCCTTTCTCTTCAGCTGTCCTTCTGGAGGTTTTCCAAACCACATTACAAAAAATAATGCTTTGCCCATGAACATTTAGAGGTTCCTTTGCTGGTCAGTTTAAAATACTGCTGTTTTGTAAGCATTCATTTATTGGTAGCTGTGCTGAATGATGGGCTTAATTAGGTTGACTGAACTGAGAAGATAAGCAATGTAGTG
Organism: Botia almorhae; assembly: GCA_036877575.1. Lineage (NCBI taxonomy): Eukaryota > Metazoa > Chordata > Actinopteri > Cypriniformes > Botiidae > Botia > Botia almorhae. The sequence continues at coordinate 14,415 of JAZGTJ010008923.1, read as the reverse complement.
ACCACCACCCATGACTAATCGGGTGGAAACCCTGTGACCTTTAGTTGTTATCTTTTCCTTCAGCTACAGTTTCAACATACAGCGGTGGTAGAGTTTCCTCAGTGGTCTTTTTAAACATCTACCGTTTCTCAACATTGTTGTTTATTTGAGAATCTCAACTAACCAAACAAAAACCATTGGCTTAGTCAATGGCATGAGTTTTATTTCGACAAATGGCAGAGGGGGAGCATTTGAAGAAACATTATTATTCCAATATCATTTGGTGGTATTAGTGGTGCAAAAATTGCACACTTTATTAATGTATTTATGTTTTTGCACAATTTATGTCTTTACATTTACATTTACATGTATTCATGTAGCAGACGTTTTTATCCAAAACGACTTACAAGCGACGAGAGCATAACACATTTTGTCCTAAGAACCAACAAGCTGAGTCTACAAGCTACATTTACAAACGGATATTGTACTCTGTTACTAAAGAAAGGATGACATTTTTTGTAGGAAAGAGAGTTAGAGCATTATGGATTGGTCAGGTGTCTGTAAAACAGTTTTGAGTTTTTTTTTTTTTTTTAAGTAGTTTTGAGGTTGTTTTTTTTAATGGTCTCAGCAGCTCGGGTGGAGGCTGGGAGTTCATTCCACCACAAAGGAACAGAGTAGGTAAAAGTTTTAGAGCGTGATCTGGTACCTCGTTGTGGTAGTAGTAGTAGTAGTAGTAGCCTTTATTTGTCACGAACACTTTTACATGTGGAGAAACGATTAGACGTTGCTCATTAACTGACCGTAGCTGGCGGGACGGGACATGAGGGAGGAGTGACTTGAGGTAGGGGGAGAGGTTCTGGTGACTGTCCTTAAGGCAAATGTCAGAGATTTAAATTGGATGCGGGCGGTAGCCAGTAGCTAGTGGTAGCCTGTGGAGAAGGGTCAGAAGGGGTGTGACATGGGCTCTTTTTGGTTGGTTGTAGACCAGACGTGCTGCAGCATTCTGAATCATTTGCAGGGGTTTAGTTGCACTGGCTGAAAGGCCAGCCAGAAGGGCATTGCAGTAGTCCAGCCTTGATATTACCAGTGCTTGGACTAGAAGCTGTGTTGCGTGCTCGGACAGGAAAGGTCTGATTTTTCTGATGTTGAGCACATACCTGCATGACTGAGAGATGGTTGCAATGTGTGAAGTGAATTTCAACTGGTCATCAAACACCACCCCGAGGTTTCTAACTGACCGAGTAGGTGTGAGAGTGGATGGACCAAGTTGAACTGTGAAGTTGTATTGAAGTGATGGGTTGGCCAGGATTATGGTCTTTGTTTCTGATGTTATGGTCTTTGTTTCTGTTCATTTGTTTGTAAATATATGAATGTATGGATGCAGGGTAGATCTGATCCATCGAAGGATGGTGGTGGAAGAGAGTGGTCGCACACCCTCAGAAGCCAGTTCAGATGGAGCCCTTCGCAGAATAGTGCACCTTTACACAACCTCAGATGACTACTGCCTGGGCTTCAACATCCGTGGGGGCAAAGAGTTTGGCCTGGGCATTTATGTTTCAAAGTAAGAGAATTTGATCTGAGGTTTGGGGGGTTATTGTACATCCCCATGTATTTTTTTACTGCAGTTTGACAGCTTTCATTCAGATGTTATGGCAAATTGTTTAACTTTATTCATTTGACGATTTGCTTGGTTTTTTGATGAGGCTCGATCCTGGTGGCCTGGCAGAGCAGAATGGAATTAAAATGGGGGATCAGATTCTGGCAGCCAATGGCGTGAGTTTTGAGGACATCACACACAGCAATGCAGTAGAAGTGCTAAAGAGTCACACTCACGTGATGTTGACCATCAAGGTAAGAATAACCTAAATGTAATTAAAACTGTAGAAATAATGTAATGCCACGTTTTAGCTACACAGTATCATTAAATGTTATTTTAGAATTGTAAGAAAAAATATAAATCTTTCTGATATCTAAATTGTTTCTCCTAGAGAGCAATAAGATTAAACAGAGCACATTTAGTTTCCATTGAAAATACGTATGACAAATGCTTTCCAAAGTGCTGTGGCATATTAATGGCCGGCACAGCATGTTCAACAGCATGCCTCTTATTGCGTCAGGGAGTGAGAAAGCATAGCAAAGCAGACAGCTGGCATTTAGCCGTCACATTCCTGGTTGCTCGCTTTACTCAGGCAGAGCTCAGGTTCCACCTGCGAAAACAGCCAGGGGATGTGCATTATTCACCAGGCTTTGGAGATCAGGTTATAATCAGCAGAAAGCTTCGTTTTATGACCTTTTTTATTGCTCCCACAGCAAGGCTTTGAATCAGACCTGTAGTGGTACTGTGCGTAGGTAGGGCTGCTGAATGCCTGCTGTGTTGGCTATTGATGGCACTGTGTAGCAGTAAGTGTTAGTTCAGTTTCGTTGAGGATCCAAGGGACCTGCTGGTTAAAAAGTGACAATGTTAAAAAACAGAAAAAGGAATACATCTTAAACTGAGCATGTAACTGCGCTTGACGGAAAGTCTTCTTTCCACTGTGCTAAACAGTCCGTTTGAATCCATTTTAAAGCAACAGCTCCAGTATGACATTATTGTTCTTTACCAAGACTTATTTTCCTAAAAGGCTCATGAGGCTGCCACCTACTATCATCTTAATAATGTTCCTGTTCTTGTTAAAATATAGACTGATGTTCTAAGAGGCTTGTGACCTCATGAGGATTTATAGTGAGGTCAGCACACACCTAGGGCATCATTCAGAAATGCTTAAACTGATAAATATTACGAGGTCAATTTCCCTCCAGGTTTGCCTGTTAAAAAATACTGTTATGAGTCATCTGAGGCAGTTTTACACTGCACAGAATTTGCACAATGAATAATGTCAGACAAAGCACATTTGATTTTGCAGCTTGATTGTGTAGCTTTTTCTTGGTGTGGGTATGTTGTATAAAATAATGTCTGATATTCTGGTCTAGGAGGCTGGAAGATACCCTGCTTACAAGGAGATGGTGGCAGAGTACAGCTGGCTTAATAAATGTATGGAAACCTCACACATCCAGAGATCTCATCTGTTAATTAAGTTTTTCATTTTAAACAATTGGTTGCATGTTCTTAGTGACACATGTTTTTGGGGCATTCTATGTTAGGAACACAATATTCATAATTGAATTTGATGGTGTGCATTTTAAAACTGGCCACATGTCAAGTATGATTATTCCATAGCCCTCACATTCTCTGCTTTCCATTTAATATGGTTGTGTTAAAAATAGCCAGGGATTAAAACATAATGTTCAAATTTGTATCTTTGTAAGGGCTGCAATGGATTGAATACCCCTTGAATTTTGTAGCTTTTAGTCTATGTCCATTAGCTTTGAAGTCATCCATATAATAGAATAATCCTGAAAGTTGACAAAATCACCTTTTAGCAGATTTAAAACTTTCTAGTATTTAAAATGTCTTTCTCCTCCAAGACAACAGGCCAAATATATAAATTACTCATGTTACACTAAGCAGATTTTTATCCAGTCAAATGCTCTCTAGAATAAGAATGCAAAAGGGTTCATGACTGTGCTCATTGATACATCCCACTCAGATTTTGGTGGCAATAGTTTATACATCGACACAAAACAAAAATATGACACAAATATCAGTTATTTTCATGGGGTATAAATTCAGTATGAGTGAACTGTGCTGCAGACAGTATATGCACAATCACATGTGTAATGAAGTGGAGGACTGGAGTGCTTTGAGTATTCTTAGTGTTCTGTTAAGGGTTCTAAAAATATTACCTAAAAGCCTCTTTCCTGTTCTCTCTCAGTGGCTAATGGGGGTCAGCCCTCCTCCTCTCAGGGTTCCGACTCCTATTCCTCCACTTCCTCTCACTCCTCTGGAACACCAGTCAGCTCCCTCAGTGGACTTTCGCAGGTCATGTTCCCTCCTGTATTTGGCTCAGAGATGGTGGATGTTTGTATTTCCACTGAGGACCGTTCACGCAGACCCAGCTCTGAACGGATAGAGACCGCAATCCAGACAGATCCACAGGAGTCAGATGGGTCAGTAAGAGCTAGTAGGATCATGACCACAGACACCAGTCGAACAGTGGGTGAAACTGTTTTGTTAAAGGATACTCTTATCCGAAGTGGGCACACCCACTCTCGTGCAAGGACCTTCTCTGCTGGTGAAAAGGAGACCCTGGACTCACCTCAAACTGCAGTACTGATGGCTCTCAGTAAACCTCGAAAACCCATCCGTCGATCCCAGAGCCACATCACTGTATCAGGTACAGTATGACCAGTTTGCAGCTAAAATGTGCCATTTTTGTACCATCTGCATCACCAAGCAAAATGACAAAAATAATTACACACTTCACCAATGTGCCGTTGGTTGGCCAAACAAATAGGATGAAAAATAACAGATGAGATCCCAATTGTTTCTTCAAGCCACCAATGAGATTACATTGAAAGCAGAAGGAGACTTTTGCTAAAACTTTTATTTACTGTAAGGCATTTTAGGAGAAACACTAAAGGCAAAACAAAGGTATTGTAACTTACTAAAACTAAATCTATTGAAACATTTCTTTTTAGTAAAGTCAAATAAAACATAGACACATTTTATTTGCAAAACTTAACCTAAACGAAAATGAGAAATGTTGCCTTAGCAATATATTTACATAAGTTAAAGATAAGAAACTAAAATAATTAATTATTGAAATAAATAAAAATATAAAATATGAAATAAAATAAACTTAAAATGAAAATGAAACATGACTATTAGGTATGTTCTGTTCTGATGTATGAAAGAGCCTCTTGGCAACAAAACGTTTCAATAATTTTAAAAGCACCAAAAGCCAATTTGTTTATACATGCTTAACTTTTAATTTGTTTAAGCATGTCTAATAGTGGTCTCTGTATATTAAGCTAGAATTAAAGAAACCACTTTAACAGAGAGAAAAAAATCAACTTTAAAGAGATTAAAACAAGTCTTTCAGCTCACCACTGAAAACTGTAACTCACAATGAGTGAGCTGTTTACGGTTGGCCTATCTTTGTGTCACGGATGGAACACGTGTCTCATTTGCAGTGCTCAGGGTCACAACAATATCAGTTGTGGGGTCATTTGATACATACAACAATGCTGTGGATGCTCCTCTAAGAATAGAAAATGTGTTGCTGAAAACCAATAAGTGACCTATGGAGATGCACTAGAGACATATTATCTTATTCATATTATCAAATATATAGCATTGAAACATATAGCATAACATTAAACATATAGTTTGCATCTGCATTTAAATGAACTCTTTGGAATGCATAATACATCAGTACTACAGCATGGGATCTCCCTGCGAAAGATGAACGGTTTAAACGAAAGAATCTGACACTATGAGAAATGCTCCCTCAAAATCCACACAGCAAAGTGTACATCATCCTGTTTCATTTGCCAGGCTTTACCTCACATTGTGGAGATTAATGACTGGAGTGTTTGTAAAGGCAAGTGGCCTTTAACAAATGCATTTAATCACAACTTAACCCAACAGGCCTTTGCTTTATTTTGTCAATGGTATTATTTTTTCATTTGATTTTTAAGGTGGATGGAATGCATCCATGCATAGCTTTCAAAGCTGCATTTTTCAGTTATTTAATATCTTCAGAATATAAAATAAATGTAAAAAAGGAAGCCAGGATAGTTTTATAGTTATATAACCAAACTGATCTTTTTTCACCAACAGTGATGAAAATAATTTTGTTGTCTATCCTCTTTTTCACAAAATGTGAAGATCCCAATTATGTTTTGTGTATTCGCATATAGATGATGTTGAAAAATTCAGATTCTCAGTTTAATGTCTTTAGTTAAACTTTACCAAGTTACCTGCACAGCTCTATAATGGATGGTGTAATCTGATTTGTCAATGTCAATAACCAATAGCAACATTAGTTTTCTGTGTAAACAACGCATCTTTGCTCCTCACTCTCTGATGCCCATCGTTTACCTGGACTGATGATATGAAACTCTGACCAGCAGTCATATGTTGACATCTTCAATTACCTTGTTTTGTCCAAGGGTGTAAACAAAAGGATCATAGAAATTATACATGAGCGAGTTCTGGTATAAAATAATGGAGTAGTGTAGAGAGCTGGATGTTCCTGCGTAGGTCGCGTAGGCATGCTGCTGCTGTGTTGTTAAAGTATAAACAGAGCTACACTGCTAAAGCAATAATGTAAATATTGTGTAAGTGCTGTGCTATTCAATGTAAAGATGTAGTTTTTAATATAGTACAATTGAAATATATAACCAAAATAATTACATTTTAATTATAATAAATTTGTTTAGCCCTAAAAAAAGTTTCACGTATTAGTGGTGATGTACTATGACATAAGTTGCAATAAAGTAAAAACATATGTTCGAATATTTGAAAGGTGCAGAATGCAGTGACATGACAGCTTTATCTTTAAATGACATTTACATTCCACTCTTCTTCATAACACTCATGTTTGAGAAGTTTTTCTGTAGCTGTTGTTTGAATTTTGAGTCTATTTTGAGAACTATTCACCATCATCTGTATTGTTCCATAGCTAATAACAAATACAAAATGGAAGTCCTACATCCTACAGAAAGTCATTTAAGAAAAAGGTGGATAACTCTGCAGTTCATAGATCACCTTTACTAAGGATTGAACCTGCAATCTTTATGTTAGAATGCATGTATTTTGTCAATAAACATGTAGATCCAGTGTGCATCTGTATGCTGATTGAACTCGCCTTCTCTGCCTGTATGAGTCTTTGATGTGTTTCTGTTTGGATGTTGATCAGAAAACAAGCAGAAGAAAAAGAAACATCAGAAGGACAGAGTGCAGGCGGAGGGAAGCACCCTGCAGCGCTCCAAAACTTTTGTCAGCCTGCTGTTTAAAAGTGGGCGCAGGAGGGAAAGATCTTCCTCCAGGGACAGGAAGGTCACAGGGACAGTGGATGGCCAAAGAGGAAGGTCCAAATCCCCCAAACATTTGGATAATGAACCGGGTGAGTTCAGTCCACGTATGGTTCAGCTCTCTTTGATGAGCAACACGCTCTGTGTGATATGTGAATTTGCCAAGAGCAAATGCAGATGAGGGAGGAGATTTGCATTTGAAACGGCAACGAGCAGCATAATGAGTTTTTAAGAAGATTTTCTAAATGAGAGAAAGCTGCTTTACTGTATCTGTGCTGTTATGCAGTAATTCCCATAGAGTGGCCTTGAGTCCAGCCCCTGTGGTTTTACCCAGCTAAATATGAATTGCATAGCTGCCTTTATAACAGGGCAACACACAGAGACACTTGCACTTTAATAGGCCTTCAGAACTCTGACAACTTGTTAAAAAAGTTAATTACAGCATTTTCAGCATGACCGGCAAGTTTGTAGTGCATTGTTGTAGTGATGTTAGATACTCATGTTACTCATGTACTCATGTGTCATCTATTTATTTTGGAATTGGTTGTGATATTTCTTATAAATGTATATGAAATGGCTGTTTATACACATATTGCCTGACTCTAGCTCTCATGTCTTCAGGAAAGGAGCGGGGTCGATCCATAATTAATCTGTTAAGTTCTCCCAGAGAGACCCGAGCTGGTATGAAGGAACACAGCCCCACCCCCAACCCAGAGACTATGAGCCTATTGGAGGAAATGGCTCGGAAACTGCTCAGTGAGGATGAGGTGGCTGCCGTCATGAGACACTGTAAACGAGTGAGTCAGCTAAAAAGGAATGACTCCAGAGTAATTATTAAATTTGTCTTGTCATTTAGACTGGACTGTGGTGATGAATAAGGGCCCTTTCTTAAAATTTGCTGAACATGTAAATAAATGATGATGTGGATGAAAGCTGGCCTGACTAGACAAAACTCTAAACTCTCAAGCCTTATATTTCGAATCAATAATTGTGCCCCACTCACAAAAGACAGTTTGACTTGTCATTTATAATGAAGATCAAGCATCCCTGTAAACGATTTTATAAATAGTTTGGAACATTGGATCAGAGACATCTGGAGCTCTGCTGAGATGTTTTGAGAACTGTCACCAAGTATGAGCAAATGTAAATATAAATTGTAACTGGGGTTTCTCTTACTTCTGTTCTTTAGTTTCTGGTAGAGCGGGTGGTTGAGGATCTAGTGCGCCCCCTGCTGGCCATCTTGGACAGGCCTGAGAAGCTTCTGTTGCTGAGGGAGATCAGGTGAAAAGAGTGACACAACATCAGCCTCTGTAATGCTTCATTCATTCATCTTCTGCATGCATTCACTACCTGCATATGTTCATTCAGTACATTCATTCATGCAGCCTCAGTTTTTTAGCATGTTTGTGTCTAACATTTAACTTTCTTTCATGTAGAATGATCATCCCTCCCACAGATCTGGGCCGTTTTGACAGTATGGTCCTACCGTTTGAGCTTGAAGCCTATGACATTCTAAAAAGTCGTTCTGGTAAAAATGATTCTATTTGAATCATTAGCTTTCTTAATTGTAGCTGCTACATTTGTGTGTATGCCACTTACACTACTTGTCAAAAGTGTGGCACACTTTCATTCTTTATTATTACCTTTTTTACCATTTTAGAATAAAGGTATAATACTGGAATAACTATCAAAACTATCAAATAACACATATGAGGTTATGGGCATAATGTTGTGAGAAATAAACATTTGATAAATATTCAGGACAGTATAATAAGCATGAAAAAAAACTGAATAAAAAGATCAAAACGTTTGTAAGAAACATTAACATTTGTGAAGATTTTGACATTTGAATCTGTATTTGAATCAGTGTGGTGGATATGAATGCATTGTGATTCTGTTAACTGAGTGTTTGTGGTATCTCAGTGAGATCTCCTGTCCTGCGTTCTCCCCATCACGGTGGAGCGCCCCGTCGTCATCTAATAACTCCCATCCCAGGTAACATCCCCACTGGTGTGAAACTGTACAATTCTCTCTTCACACTTCACATTCCCTGTTCAGCGTCCTGCTAACACTGATTTCTGTAGGACATTATATAACCACAGGATTAGACTCCCACGCTCCCCTGCAACATTTTTCATATCCTGAAATGAAAAACACATAAGCACATATTTAATCTGCTCAGTCTACACACACACATTTACTTTTCATAAACAGGGACATTTCTTAAACTTCTATTATTTTATACACAGCTACTTAAACTTTCAGCATTTTTACAATTAAAAAAATGACTGTATTTTTGTTGCATTTTGCAAATGAGGACATCCCTAAAAGGAGGTTGTGCTTTGATTTGACAGATTTGACAAATTTGTTAAGTAAACACACATACACACACGTTGGATTTTCATGTTTTATTTTATATACATTCCAAAGATGTGGTGTTTATACTGTACAAACTGTGTATTTTGTCCCAATACACTAACCCTACCCCTAAACCTACCCATCACAGGAAACTTTCTGCTAGATTTTTTAAAAAAGATAATTCTGTATGATTTGTAAGCTTGTTTCATTATGGGGACCTAAAATGTATCTACAAGATCATAATTTACTGGTACTACTATACTTGTGGGAACATTTGGTCCCCATAATGTACTGAATGCTGGTCCAAATACACACACAATCATTCTCTTTGTAAAACCCTCATTACTGTAGCCTGCCATCAGTTTTTGATAATGAGGATGAAGAGTTTTGACCATTGTTAGCTGTTATTTGGAATACAAATGCATCATTTGCAGGATGCCAAACATGCATCACTGGCAGGATAAATAGATGAATCAACACTGGCCTGCCTGTTTCTCTCTGCTGCTGACACTGCATATGACCTCTTGACCTCTGACCGTGTAGTGCACAGTGCTTGCTGTCATTGTCCAGAGGTTTGCGCCAATGTCTGCATGTGGCTCTGACTTTTGAATAGAAGTCGTTTTGGAAATGCAAGAAAGGCGCCGTGCATTGTTTAACCTTAAAGCATCCAGCCCACGCAGATCTGAGGCTTAACGCTGATCCTTTGTACCATCCACAGAAGAGTAATTCAAGACTCTCTGCTCTAGTGGCCTCTGAAATCTGAGAGAGATTGTGCGTGTACGTAACACCACACCATAGCTTTCACAATAGATATGAATGTGTGTTTGTTGCTCAAATTTCTGGATGAAAGAGAAAGTGTGTGTGTGTGTGCGTTTGTGGGCCTTTGTAACATCTGTACTGATTTAAACAGATGTAAATGAGTTCAACATTTTGACCATTGTGTGTGAATGTGACATTCTTAATTCTTAATTCAGTGTTGATATTTTTTGAATATCATGTATTTCCCCACTTGTCCCTTACAAACGAACTTTGTATGGTAAAGCCCTGTTTTTTTTATACATACTATGCTAGTGAATTATTTCCATATTCATACATCATGGTATTTACAGCGTAGTTCAATATATTTCTAAGTACTAAGGTGTACCAAGGTTTAACAAGGTATTACTATAGCAGTCCAAAGAGTTAAAAAAACAGGGGGTTACCATGTCCAACAAACAATTTAGTATTATTAGTACTAATATTATTAGTGTTATTTTTAATGTCTGCCTGTATCCTGTCATAGACTACAGGGGTGGGTTCCACCTGCAGCCAGTGCAGGATTTGAATAGAGAGCGCCAGCTCGTAGAGGACCTGGAGCGGCTGCGTTTGGCAGGTCTACCGACGGGCCGACTCCCTCCACCTCGAACTTTTACACCTCTCCTGGATGTACCTGTGGATACCTATATCTCAGACTCAGTTCGTCATTGTTCCCTGAGCCCCGCTCGGCCTAACTGGCCACACTCAGAATCCCCTCATAGCACAGAGCGGCGAGGACATTCCCCTCAAAGAAAAGACAATGGTTTCCCCCAGACATCACACCATGGCTCTTTATCCAGCAGGGGTGAGTCCATTCCGGAGCGTGGAAGGTCCCCTTATAGGAATGGTCATAGAACAGGAAAAGATGTTAAATATACTGTAATGAGTGCACACAGACGGAGCAGAACACCACTGACCCAGGTGTTTGGGCCCAGCACAGATCAGGACTGGAGAGAAACAGTCAATGGACACTCGAGTAGCCAAGAAAGTCCACCAGAGCAGGAGTATGAACTTTCCACCGTTATTGTCTCTAAGACCAAACAGTCATTGGGTGAGTTATTTGAGGGGATTTTGTTCTGAATTTGCATTAAAATCATTCACAAATAACAGCTTTTTTCTAAATAAATATACGAAAATAACTAAATTTTTAAATGTTCTTATATAAAGTGACTAGTCTTTTTCTGTGCAAAGTCTCAGCTACAATGCTATTCTGGGTGGTTGTCAAGGTGTTGCTGTATGGTTGCTAAGGTTTTCTGAGTGGTTTCTGGATGGTTGCTATAATGTTTTGGGTGGCTACTAGGTGGTTACTTATTGGCTCAAAAATGGTTTATATTCCAATATTTAAGCAATGGTTTGGAAGCTATGAGTTTATCTCACTCATTTTGTAGTCCACCAAACATATATTGCAAGTCCGGTCACCTTGGAAATGTAATACACAACTCTCATGAGCAAACTGATTTAGGTCAGGAGCACAATCAGTGCTTTACAGGTTTAATAAATAGGGTGAGGAGTTTAAACCCAAATTATGAGTTACAGTAATGGTGATCCTTGCCTTATCAAGCTCCACTGATTCTAAAGGTGAAATCCAAAATTAATGTGAGAAACAGCAGGTTATGATTTAGTTTATACCTACAGTATCTAAGTGTACATGATAGACATAGAAACAGGAAATAATGAAGGGGTGTCATTGTCAAGCATACAATCACTGGTAGTTTAGATACTGTGAATACATTCTAATTCAGCTTCTCACCAGCAGATGGCAGTGGTTTGGTCAAAGCAACTGGTAGATATGCTAACCAGCCAAACCCTACACCGGTGGCCTTATTAACAGTGAGAATGATAATACTGTAACTAAGGACATCTCTGATATGTTTCATCATTATGAACCTTATTTATCACAATAAACAGTCTGAAACACTACAATAAAATGTAATTGATTATAAGTAGATACAAAATTTTAAAAGGAATTTGAAACAAAAGGTTTATTTGTGGGTGTTGTGTTAGAGTTGAAGCCATATGGAAACTTTTGTATGACTAAATGACTCTTTATTGTGCAGGCATCAGTATCTCTGGTGGGATAGAGTCAAAGGTGCAGCCAATGGTGAAAATAGAGAAGATCTTTCCAGGAGGAGCAGCCTCCACAAGTGATGTTCTGAAGGTAACTGATCTCCCTACATACAGTTACTCAATTACTCAGATTTACTTCAGTAGGAGAACATGCACATACAATGAGGCACATAGTATTATGAAAACTATCTACTACATCTTGTAATATCTGCTTTATTGTTACATCAGTCACATTTGTTTGAATTCATTTTATATTTCTGTGTCAGTGCTATATCAGTAAGATGGCACATTCATATTCAAATTTGGCTTTATGAGCGGATAAATCTGGCTAAGACCCTGGTTTTCTAATTTATGCTGTTGATTTTACTTCTGTTTTGGTTATAACTACAGCTTAGTTATTTTAGCTGAGAACAGTGCTGTAAATCAATCATCATTAATGAATTTTAATGATCAGGCCAGTAAACTTATTCATTTGAGTCAGCTGCTTCTTGTAAGCAAGATTGCTGCACAAGCACGTTAACAGCTACTGACTGACTTAAATCAGTGAAGTTACACATACTTGTGACACTTATATGACCTGTCCATGTCTTAACAACACCCAAGTTCAGCAGCGATACCAAGGCAGAATAAAGGTTAAAGGTCAAAGCAGTGGAGGGCATGATACCTTGCACTGCCAACAGCACCTCTGTGATCCTGCATACAAAGTTAAGCTCTGGGAACCCTGTGTGTGTGCATGTATGTGTTTGCTGTAAGAGAACATGTATCCTTGCCGAACGGCCTATCAGCTGACAGCATTTCCCTGCCGTGCTCTGAGAGGCTTGTGTTGCCACACTCAGGAGATCCAGTGTCAGACTCAGAACCCTTCAGTTGCTGAAAACATCCACTGGTGCTTGGTGTGAAAGACTAGTGTTGACTTGTGGGTATTTCCATTTCCATCTTTAGGACATCTTCCCTGTGCTCTGCAGATTAACAGACTTGTGGAGGCAAGTGTGTTGCATGTCTTGTTGACATACTTCCTGTTCCTATTGTCTAACTGATAACTGCATTATCTGTAGCGTATAAGTACGCTACAGCGGCATGGAGCTTGGGTTCCTGTTACACATCGTCTGCAGTCACATCCCCCTTATCAACAGTTTTTGACACACATGGCAGAATCAGGTCAGATGTTGCGTATGTATTCGGGCTCCACAGAGTCTGCTTGTTCAACTCGTGTGTAGAAATTAGTCAAGCACTCTCTTTCTGAAGTTGATTGTCTAGGACCTGATTAGTCTTTTGTGCTAACATCTTCCTTCTTCAATCAGCTCATAATCAGCACTCCGTTATTTGTGTTCAATCTCACTGCCCTACTTCTCTCTGTTGTTTTGCTTATGAAAAAAGAGGGCTTCAGTTTAAAAGATCTAATTAGATTGTAACTATATTTTCTGAGGAAAACGTTAGTGGTACCGCTTACCCATGAAAAATACTGATTTAGGTGTTTTTTTAATGTTATTTTTTCTTTTCTTTATTGCATAGTACAGTAGAGGGAGACAAGAAATAGTTATGGAAGAATGGGGAAAAAGAATTGAGAAAGGATCTCAGACTCTGTGCCAAATGCCAGCTTTGCTATGATATTCTGATCAGTTGCTATGATGTTGTTAGGTGGTTCTGGCATGTTCTGGGTGGTTTTTGGAATGTTGCTAAGTAGTTGCTAGGGTAAATGTATGAGATCTTATTACCTTATTTATCATCTGTTAGATGTATGTAAACTGTAAGTCTAATTGCTTTGAAATGTAATGGCACGCTCTCATCAAGCAAAGCCATTAGAGGAATCATTTGTGTCTTTACCATGTGAGATGGGTTACAGCCCCAAGTTTTACATTTAGGGTTAAGAATTTAAACAAAGCGCTAACCATAACCAATTGTAAATAGTAATGTTTTCATTAAACATACAGCATGATTACAGCAAATTATTTCATTTCAGCATACAGCTGAAAGGAAATAATTTGTCTCTATACAGCTCTAGGAAGATGCTAAACACATTGATCTTTACCTAATTCATCATCAGTTACACACACACAAACACACTGCAGCACAATCAAGTATGTTATCCCCTGATAAATGACTTGACTTGTGGAACCACAGAAGTTTTGGTGATTTGTTTTTGGTCAAAAAGAAAGATGGCCAATGCAAAAAAGATCAATGATGTCCCTATGGCCCCCTTTAAAGTGAGTGCTATTATTAACATATGCCTGGCTAAACAAATCTCAGGCCCTTAAATAGCCATAAAGGAAGAAAATCAAAGTAAGATGCATTTAGCTT
>JAZGTJ010008922.1:0-20230 GCA_036877575.1 Botia almorhae | reverse complement strand
TTGAGCTATTTTGCAAAGAAGAATGGGCAAAAATTTCAGTCTCTATATGTGCAAAGCTGGTAAAGACATACCCCAAAAGACTTGCAGCTGTATTTGCAGCAAAAGATGGCTCTACAAAGTATTGATGCAGGGGGCTGAATACAAATGCACACCACACTTTTCAGATTTTTATTTGCTTAAAATGTAAAAAGACATGTATCATTTTGGTTCCACTTCACAATTATGTGCTACTTTGTGTTGGTCTATTACATAAAATTTTAATAAAAAAACATTTAAGTGGTTGTAATGTGACAAAATGTGGAAAGGTTCAAGGGGTATGAATACTTTTGCAAGGCACTGTAATAATGAGCAGTTTCTGACTAGGGTTGTCATTTTAAGGTTAATTTAGTTTAATGAATTAAATGCCCCAATACAAATTTTGCTCCCTGACCTGTCTGCAAAGTCTATAATAGGGAATTTTAACAAAACAACTTAGCAACTGAATTGAAGAACCATATTCATCGTTTTGTGTGACAATTCATGCTCAGACCAAAAAAAAACTTTAAAAGTAGAACAGGAGAAAGTGTCATTCAAACTAACAATGTTAGAACATTATTAGCTGCTTTTAGTAGATTACTTAAAGTTACCAATGAATGTTTTATTCTACCTGCTGTAACTGAGTAAATATGAACTTTTGACTTTTTTACTATTTTGACTCTGAACTTTTGACTAAATTACAGTGTGAAGTTTACCTGTAATATATAGATTTTTTTGAACTGGCTCTAGCAAACACACAGGTTCCCAGACTGAGCGCAGCATATGTGTGTGAGGCAGGTTTAAGACAAACAGCGATGCCACACCCTCCATTTCCTATACAGACACTTGCATGTTTCTTTGCATCAACAAGCCTGTAATTAACGTCTTTAAGCAAATTGTTTCTGCAAAATAAAATTAGCTCAGCAGGCGGATAAAGATACAGATCAAAGACTAAGGCTAATTAAACTTTAAGTGTGTCAAACAAAGCAATATTGTGGCATTATATCATGCTTTGATTTTACCATTAAAAATTCCAAAAATCATATACATATTATACACGTATCATACACAGTATTTACAATGACTAAATACTGAAGTTATCTTACCAAGTTTTCAGTCCCATATGATAATCAGCAAAACAAACAAAAAATATTAAAAGACTTGTGCTCACAGTTTTGTTGAGGACCTTTATTAAATGAATATTCTCTGTGTGATACACAGACAAACGAGATTTTAAGGCAGTTTGTCTAAAGAAACATGCGCTCTCTGGATTTTAGCCATTAGCCATGTTATCCACTGTGCAAAGGAGGTATGTGCATTTTCCCAGAGAGCCACAAGAGATGCTAGTAAGCTCCAATCTTTCATCCTTGCATGTGAGAGTGGGTGTACTGTTGTATGGATGTACTGACAGACCATGAGTGTGACCCAGAAACAGGTAACAACAATTTAACAATTGTTACTTCATATAGAGAATGTGAAACTGATGTCACACTGTGTTGAATTCTGGGTAAATGTTTTGTTTCGACACCATATTAGGAGGATTGTGCTGCTTTTATGCTACGAGTTTGGGGCAGTATTTTGATTTTCTGTCTAGATTATGAAAAATGTCACCACTGTAAGTCATTCCTGCTGCATCGAGAATAGTCGCAGTAATTCACCTCATGGAACTCATTGTCCTTTTCAACATGTAAAAATCCCCAGGAAGGCAGGTTGAGCAGGTGAAATGAAGACACAGGATAGCAAATCTATTAGTTGTCACTAAAGTTAAATCTAATTAAACCCACAGCTTGTCACTTAATAAAATAATCTCATTGCTGAGTGTTTTTAAAAGTTTTGCATTTTGTTTGGTTTGATAATTAACTTTCCTTATGCATGTATCACATGACTGTCACTCACCAGCCTCTATAAAACTGTTCACAAGGTTTTAAGGATTTAATTTTGGTTGCGTGGAATTACAAATACTTTTGTGTAAAAATGAACTGTAAATACAGCCCTCACAGCTAATCTGAATAAATAACAATATCTTAATAAAAAAAGCAACTGACGCTCCAGTAGAGGTTTTCTGCATTGTTAGGTTTTCACGACAACAACCTTTTAACCTTTTGAATGTGATAAGCAGAAACAAATTTGCAGAAATTAACACTGAGGATAAATAAATAAAAAAGATAATTCCCCAAAATGTATACATTAAAAATAGAGCTTTATTCCAACCCAAGAATAATAAGGTCGTGCCCAAACAATTTTATGTGGTTTCCCCAAATAATACAAAAACTGCCATGAAATTTGCCCACAACAAATTCCAACTCATTATTACTATTATTATGCAATACACCTCAGTGTAATAGTGTAACAGTTTGGTGCTGAGCTATTTCAACTCAGTAAAAGTGACACATTGTGTTTCTATAATCTTTAATCAATAAAACCCATTGAGTGGAGGTTTGGGCCATGTTTCATTTATTAAACAATATGTTCAGTAATATGTAATATAACACTCAGTGAGTGAAAAATATTTAAGAAAATACAAAATATATTTTTATGTTTTGTATAATGTACTAATTTATGTGCTTTATAAATTTAAGTTTGCAGGCGTCTTATTCTACATCATGTGATTTTGGCAACTGAAGTATGTCCGGAAAATGCAACAACACATTCATTCTGTGAAAAATCAACAGTGCGCTGTTATCTCTCAACAGTTTTCACACTGTAGCTGGGTAATAGAATTAATCTACTATAGAATTAAGGTACTCTGGTCTAGTACAATAGAATACATTTTCTTTTACCTGGTATTTTTTCAAAGTTTAATAGAGGTGTATATATTTTATAAAGGGGAATAAACTGGAGTTTGTGCATAAACAACACCAGGGGAAAAGTGCAACAGAGACCACATACATGTGGAAGTGAGAAAAGTCATGAAGTATTAAAACTCAAGCATATCAACACATCTGCGAGGGGCAGTTGTGGCCTACTGGTTAGTGAGTTGGGCTAGTAATCAGAAGGTTGCTGGTTCAATTCCAGCACTTGAGCAAGGCACCCAACCCCCAATTGCTCCCTGGGCACAGAAACGTGCTGCCCACTGCTCCAGCACGTTGTGCGCGCGGGTGCGTGCGGGTGCGTGTGTTCACTCCTCACCAGTGATGGGTTAAATGCAGAGGTCACATTTCAGGTATGGGTTCCCATATTCTGACAAATAGGTCACTTTCACTTTTAAGCATTGATCACAATCAATGAAATACCATCATTCCTTTTCTGAAAAAATAAACCTTATAATAAATCTATATATAGAGTTAACCTAAAGCCTATTGAGTTAACCTTTATACATTTTATAAATAATCAAAATGGTCTCAGAAAAAGGAAATATAAATAGGCTAAATTGTAAAATATAGAGGGCTATTGCATTAACATAAAACAATCAATAGATTTGTGGTACACAAAGTAATACAGAATACATCAAGATATGCTTCTAAAATAAGTTATTCACAGGTCAGTAGGCAATTGACATATATTGTTACTACATGAGCAGTAACAAAACAAGAATACTTCATGTTCAAGAACATCAGCTTCTGCTACAGCAATTACACAGTATTTCCTTCAATGTTAATATTAGCGGTCATCTCCATCAGCTTCATAAATGGAGTGTAGATCTGCGATGGGCTGGTTCTTACTCTGGGACTGGTGGTGGAGGACAGTTCTGAGGCTGAAGATCGTATGGACCCTGATTCCTCATTCTCATGACTGATGTGAACAGAACTTGAAGATGAAGGTGTTGTTTGCACGAGGCTTGTCACGCTGTCCTGTGTGTGTATTTCACTGGAGAATAGCATCGTGCTGTATTGAGCAGGAGTATATCTAAGAAGACTATTGTTCAGCCTGCTAACTCTTGAGGCTGACGGGACAGAACTGGGTTGGTCAGGTGACACATACGGCTGCTGTTCAGATCTAAGAAAACAGGAACAGAATATGTATGTAGATGTTGCTCTGAAAGTGGTTCTTCATTTCTTATGGCAAACCATCTTGTGCTCCTTACCTAATAGGTAGGTCACAGCCAACTCCAATTTCCCTGGTGGATACTTTAGTTTCTGATGCTCTCTGTACAGACATAAAATACTTCAGCTTGTCTTCTAACTCATTATTCTAGGAAAAGAAGCAAGGCAAAGGACAGAGTCAGAAAATAGGCATGAAAAACTGAGCATAGAATTAATTATATTTAGAATTAACAGATATTTAGACAGATTGTTGGACTAGGCCTGACTCAGCATAGACGTAGAGATTTGAAACGTCCATCAAAGAAAATCAAACTCAAAGTGTCCAGCTGACAGAATAGCAGTCGAATGTGTTCACATTCAGCAAGCTTCTTCCAACCATTCTGTGCCTTGTTGGTGGAGACAAGGAGCGTGCAAAAACCAGATGTGTGCTACATGCTCCTACCTCACACTCCACTATGGCAATCCTGTCCTGCAGCTCAGCGATAAACATGTCCTTCTGTGCAACTTTGGCCCTTAATGTTTGAACCTGTGGAATTTTTGTTTGGTTTGTTTGTTTGTTATTTTGTAATTATAAGTATTGAATGTCATGACAAAAGAGTACAGCTCGTTAACTTTTGTCTGGCTAATTTTGTCTACATGGTCCGTTCCTTAACAGCAGAGTCTGAATCCTCACCTCCTCTATCATGGTCTTGACCTTTCTCTGCTGAGAAAACACCATGTCATTGAGGTGCTTTATTCTCGCTCTCAATTCTGTGGCTTCCTCCCTCAGCTGCTCAGATCTGAGAGGAGAAACACTTTTTTTAAGTGATATATGCAATAAAGCCGCTATTATTCTGAAATTCAATTATGCTACTGTTTGTTTTTAGCAATTTGAGCAAATCCCTATTAGGAGAGAACGTTTAGATGTTTTTTGTAAATGCTGTGCATCACAATGTCTTGAAATGTAATTATTACAGTGATGTTGCTGGTTGTTAGGACCCTTGGGCTAACCAAATCATTTTAAGTATCCTGAATTCAGAAAATACAACAGTACACTGGTTTAAGCTAAAACACATATATAATATACTGGATGTCTTACTCTTTTGTCATAGCTTTATCTGCATGGTCAACTTGGTCCAAACTACGCAAGCGTTGTTCACAGTCGCAAAGCTTTTTTATCAAGTCTCCTTTCTCCTGTTATAAAGAGTATTGCTGTATTAATACAATAAAAATGGCCTCAGTTCTGATCGTTTTCTTCAGGGGTGAACATGTACAGTGATGATGAAGTGATGTTATTTACCTGAGACATGCAGTTCAGCAGTCGCTCCACCTCTGAGATTCTTTGGTCCCTTTCCGCTATCTTGGCTTCAGCTATTTTCACATTCCTCTCTGCCTCTTCAAGCCTCCTCATGTAATCATCCAGCTGTGCCTGTGTCAAAAGTTCATGGAAATCTTACAAACACTTTCATCCATGTTATTTTACTTTCTTGAGGAGTCGAAAGTCCTTCTTTCTACCACTAGGTGGAACCCTCATTTAAAAAAATGAATTTTTCTATTTCCCAGGCGAATAACTACAGATGTTTCCTGTTATGAGATTGAAATCCTTGCGCTCTGCTTGTGAAGTATAATACAAAATCCCTCCAGTCGTTATACAATGTGTTAGAAGTTCTTTAACTATAACAGACTAATGCATTTGTTACATTTGTTAGATGAAAGCTGTATTTCGTGTAGTTGTGTACCTGCAGAGCCTCTATCTCTTCTATGTATTTCTTCTGCTGTTCCTGCAGCTGTAACTCATATTCCTTCTGTAGTTTAGCACTCATCTCCTTCAGCTCCTGAGTTTTGGTCTCCTGAGAAGTCTCCACCTACACACAAAAACTCTGTTACCACAATTTTAAAACATGCATTTCAAAAAAGACATTCAGCTTTTTTTTCTCAACATAAAGTTTTATTATATAATAGGTCATAGGTCTTTGGTTTAAAAAATTTACTATTTACTAAATTGTGCAACATTTTGGGAGGAAAAATTCCCTTTTCAAACAAAAATCACCACAATGGTATTACAGTTTTTTTTAGAAATGGCAGCATAGTACTACAGTGGTATTATTTGAAGCACAATGTGTATAAATATGGGGTAATCATTCATTATCATGATATATATCAAGGTACCAAGTATGATCTGATACTGTTCCTGTACTTTGGGGGGTTTGTCTGCTACTAATAACAGTTATTTGTGCATGTGTAGTGGTGCACCTGATGTTTCAGAGAGCGGTTTTCAGCCTGTGCTGCTGCTAGATGTCTCTCTGTCTCCTTCAGTTTCTCTTCAATCTTCTCTAAAGAGCTGCGCAGAGACTTCATCTCATCCCTGTTCTCCACTCGGTTTTGACAGTTTTCCAGCAGAGATTTCTAAAACAGCAGCACACTTTTATAATAATGATGGTGAAAAACACAGGTCATTCCTCAAAGCATGTGTCAGTTCTGGCTGCAGATAAGTTTTTCTACATCTGTCACTTATGACATTTGCAGTAAATGTATTTATAAAAACAAAACTTGTCCGATAATGTTTTCCCTTAAAAATGCTTCACGGTCATGTTCAGGCTGTTCTGTGCCTGATAAAAATGTTTGTTAAGAAACAATGCTGAATAAAAGCCACATTAAATGATACCTGCTCTGACCCACCTTACCCTGCTATCAAAGGCAGTGCTTAATGCTGCATTGATTGTGTGTAAATGAAGTGCTGCAAAACATTTCATAATTCTGTTTCGTATCTAAAGTATAATTTCATATAGTTTAATATTTTTATATTCATAGTTTTAACCTTTAGCATTAATCTTCATTAATGTAAATACATATGCACATCTAAGCAGCAGTAAAATACACCATCACACATTTATGACACTACAGTATGGTTTTCTGTAAAGCTGCTTTGAAATGATGTATTTGATGTAAATGATGTATTTTAAGGGGATTGCAAATAAATGTGATTGGACCTGACTTAAAATGTCTACCGGGGCCAACATGTGTAGCAGGCCGTTTACGAAAACACAATGTCAACAGCTTTTTTTGAGAGACCCAGCTTTTGTCAGATAGCAATGACTGTATTCATTGTGTACCTGTAGATCGATGTTTGCTGATATGAGAGAGCTGTTCATCTGGTCAAAGCTATCCATAGCTGCCCTTCTCGTCCTCACCTCTGACTCTAGGTGTCGCTTATGAGAGTTGGCCACCTGGAACAAACACAGTCAGCACTCAGCACATTGTCCTATCACTAAGAAATGTATTTTTATTGTGTCTGACAGGGTAAGGCTGGCCTCTTATTGTTCTTTAATTGAGAACCTGCTTTGCGTTTAAAAAAGCAAGATGATATTCTAAGACATGAGTCACATGTTTTACTCACCCTTAATTCCTGAGATAATTTTTGCATTGATTGTTGCATCCCGCCAAACTGGCCGTACATGCTCTCTCTGACTTTTTCTAATGAGTCACGTACCTGCGGGAAATAAAGAAGTGTGTTTTTTATAGTGTGATCACATATTTCACACCTGTTTCAAGAAACATTATCTTGCTGGATCTAAACCATTTGATAAAGGCCTTAACATTACAAGCAGGCATTTTCCTGTAGCTCAGCTACAGAGCGATCTTGTAGCTCAACTGGTAGAGCATGTGTCAAGGTCATGGCTGCCCAGGAACACAAACTGATGTAATGTGCTCCTTGAAAACAATGTAAGTCTGTCACTGGTTAAGGTTGCAGAAAGGTATGCTGAACACCAAAAAGTTGATTTTTTCACTCTTTATAGCCATATCTTTACATAAATGCTGATTAACATATTTTAGCTGTGCTATTAGCCCTTCTTTCTTTGAGGTTAGAAAATAATGCTTGCTGTGCTTACCTCTCTGATGTACCTCATTTCATCCCTCAGGAGATTGACAGACCACTCGCGTGCCATCACTTCCTGCTGGTGGTTGGCGCCTGTGCTCTGCACCACGCCGTAGACTCTGGGCCCGTGCTGAGCAGGCTGTTCTCTGATGACGCCATTGGTTACAGGGCACTGAGGGAACAGAACCACAGGGGTCAGATTTCAGTTTGTAGATGTTTAAAAGGGGAGAGTGTCACTGTTGTGTATTGGTGTGATGTGTATTGATGTATGTCTATTAGTGCATCCTGGCTCTCAGAATAAGACCAAGGCAGTCTTAAAAGTGTATCTATAAGCTGAAGTATTTCAAGCATTGCTAAAGAGTGTTCAGAGCGAGAGGTTGGGATGTAGACAGTGTCATAAGCAGAAATATGACACGCTTTCTTGTACATTTAGATGTTTACCAGGAATGTTGTCACAACTGAACCAATGGGAGTTTTCAAACCATGTATTCGAAGGCACTTGCCAATGCTACAAATATGTGGTGAAAGTACATGGAGAAAATATTTATTTAGTGAGATATTTAGTGGTGAACTTAAACACGTTGCCGTAATGTCACACCCCTGAAGCAATGAAATGTTAGAAGCTCTTGCTCCATGGCACCGTTGGTGACCGTCGGCTTTCTGATCTGGGCTGGAGGTTCTACTGCATAATTCTGGAATCTGGTACTAGTATAAAGGCGTCATATTTTAATTAATGCATGTCTTAAGAGAGTTCGTTTGTAATGTTTTTGTAAAGAGTGAACAAATGTGTTATGTAACAAAAGCCCTAAAGCCAGATACACATCATGTTGTGCTTGCTTTGCAAACAATAACGCACGAGCTCAAATACCTTGAAAACCAGAACCTGTGTTTTATGCTTCAACATCATTCTAGCATGATCACAGATAAAATGACTCAGATAATATTACAAGGTGTCATGAAAAGCACATAAAATACGTATTGTGTTTGAAAAGCATATAGTTATGTTATACTGATAAATTGTATAGCTTGAATGCACTGTATGTCGCATAAATGTAAAATGTAAATGTTACATAAGGCATTTGAAGTTAGAATACTGTGTCTGTTGTTTATTTTCTGTAGGGCCATAATACATGAAGGTCACAATGTTCTCCAGATACAGTAAATATAGTTAGCAGTACGGTGTGTTTGTGCTGTGGTGAAGCTGTCGCACCTTGTCCTCCTGTTCAGATGATTCTCTTCCAGGAGGTCTCTCCCTCTGCATGAGACCATTCCTTCTTTTCCAGGAATCACTGAGCGCTTTTTCTTCCTGTGATGTAACAGAGTGGCTGTCAGTTTATTTACTTTAAAAATGTCTTATCATATTACTGCTTTAATCTTCTAGAATTCTTGGTAATGCTTGTGTTTGGAAAAAACAAGATTGTTAAAAATGCATAACAAAGATCATGGGTTGGACCATACCATATATTTCACTCATTTAATGCAAACTCTCGGTTTTCTCATTTATGAGAAACAAAATGGCTATACTCTATTATATGGGTACTATTTTTCACACAGTACTAAGGTAAAACTATATTGATTCATTCCAGCTGTGATCACACTCTCAGGGTGTGGAGCTCTGCTTTCTCTTTTCATGACATAGTTTCTCAGAACTGTAATCTCATTCATGTTGTGACCACGCCCCCCTTACAGCTCTACTCCAAAACAAAGTATAGAGCTTCCAAACAGAGAGAGACTGGATTCCAGAAGACCTCTGTTAGAATGATCTATAAGACCCCTGCAGCTCATCTCAGCTTTTGTTGAGTTGAGAACAGCTTTTCACTTAAATAGAAAATCAAATATTTTGAGGTAGAGAGCCTAAGATTAATGATTTACCCCAACTCTGACTGAAAGGGAGATATCGTGTGGTAGTGAGTGGAGATAAAAATATAACAATCATGTCAGCGAGCATTTTAAAGACACATTTCAACTTGACGGCAGAGATTTGAAGCAAACAATGACAGACAAACACTAATAACAAAGCTCAGCTGCATAGAAGTTTCATAACCCTTTTTAAAACTATTCCTGTGCACAAAATTGTACTGATACAGTACTTTATCTCTGCACCGTGTTAACCTTACAAAATAAAAACTTTGTGTGTTATCCCTTTTCATATTCTTTATCACTCATCACCCATCTTAATGATAGAATGGCATTCTCTACCCTCTCTCTGCCTCATCAGCTGCTGTATTGTTGTTGTACAAAGCTTCACTGGGGGCTGTTCATTGTCTAGCACCTGCGCTTAACCTACATATATGTTTGTATATAGTGGGTGAAAAACTGCCCACACTGGCTTTACTGAGAACAGTTATGGGGTCATTGTATGAGGTTAAGCTTAATGTTTCTAAAGGAAACACTGATCTTGGATCAGTGTGGAATTCTGGCTTTCCTGTAATCCAACAGGTGTAACTCGGACAATGCAGACCACAGATACAGCAGGCCCGTCTCCCACAGTGGATCAGATTACTAAACACATTTCTAAATTTGCAATGGACTTCTTTGTCACTAATATAGACGTATTAGAGTATCTTTAAATTAAAATGTTTTAATTTTGCTTTTTTTTTTTGCTTAGTCATTACACATCTTCCTCTTTTCAGCTTTTCAGTCTTCCTTTGACCTGTTTGTGATTTTGTACAGTTATGTCACTACCAGTTGCATATGTTGCAAAAGATTATGTTTCTAAACCTGTGTACAGAATCCCTACATAAACCTGGTTTCACCGTTTAATACCAGACAGTAGATGCTTATACCTGGCAAACGTAACACAGGGATTGCTTAAAAGCACTACAACAAGCTGTACACAGTGAGTGATTGATCAGTTCACATAAACGTGTGAGGTTTACAGGGTATCATTTTAAATGGCAACTACAGCACATACTGTGCAAAGCAGAAAGTAATTTTAGTTACAATGCACACAACATAATGACAAGCTTCAATAAGCCCTGAGACACTGATAGGGCAGTTTGCTGTTGGCAGAGCTCATGGATTTCTATTCCTTACTGGTATCTGAAAGTACCTGATGTTCCCAAAGCAGCTACTATCAGAGACCCAACAGGGCAGATATCAGTTTAGTTTCAAGGACGTAGAGCTTCCAAGCCAAGGTACAGATAAAAACTCTCATGTACTTCTGGACACACCTCTCTTGAGTGCTTTTCATGTCTGTAGAAGGCTTATGGCAACTTACACAGTAATTTCTCACATACACTTACCATGATATCTGGTTGGTAAACAAGCTCAAAATGTAACTTTTTCAAATAAAACTTTTTTAAAAACGACTGTCTAAACTGAATAAGATTAGTGAATCCCTCAGACTATCATTATTTTCTGTTCAGTTTTCCCTGAACTTTGAGTAATAAGCATTGTCTGTGTGAGAGAGTTGGAAGAAAAGTTATAGTAAATTATTATAACAGAATATGATGGTAACATTTTATCAATATTGTAATGTTTCAGTTTCAGTTGGTATAATTAAACTACAGTATTTACAGCTAAATCATAACCTAATCAGTAATTTATGTTATCTTGTTGATCTTATCCTGTTATTTGGCCATTGTGCCATTTGCGGCCCTCCTCAAACACACTGAAGATACCAGTCAGTGAAAAGTCTATTATAATGATGTGAGGACATGTTTAGCGCCAATCTGTCTGAAAGCAACAAGTTTACTGAAAGATTCCAGAATGATACTTACAGAGTTGACTGTTTCATTTTGAGGTTTGGGACTGTTTTCCGGTCGAAGAGTGAGTCTGAGACGCCTAATTCTCCTCTGGTGGACGTGTTCACATATACACAAAATGAGCACAAGAGGGCATTGATGAATACACAAAGAATAGACAGATAAACAAACAAACAAGGGTTCAGTCACACTGTAGTTACCCTGTGGCAGCAATTATTTAAATTATGTAAAACACATAACACACAGTTTAGAGTCCTGATGGAAAAATATACTACACATTCTGAGACACAATATATAAGGTATATAATAATTACATATAATTAACATTAACATTTTCATATAGGGAATTTATAGTGTCCACAGAACAACACACTTCTGCATTTGTTCTCAAACTGTATCATCATATCAAAGTCCTGCCAAACACAACATTTACCTTACTATTGATTTTTATTGTTATATTGTATTTACTTTTATTGTGACCTATAAAATAAACAACAACATTATATATGAAAATATGAATATATCCTCCATAAAGTCTTTGATGATTAATGTCAACACATGTGCCATTATCACCATAATCATCACTAGAGTCAAAAATGCTTGATGCTATGTTTTGGATGGCCTCTCTTGTTGTTAGCTCCATCTGAGTGTCAGTTGATTAGCTGTAAGAGCGTCTGTGAATGACAGCTGACCACAGCAGTGACGGCTGAGTGCCTGGCCCTGATAAAATAAACATGACAGGGCCCTGCCTCCCCGGACGTCAGCTCTTTTTACAGGCCCTCACTAAAAAACACAACCCTAAGCCCATGTGGAAACTCGGCTCACACGCGTCAACAGCACGGCTCTGTGCCGCTGATTAGCCTGGATATGGACAAGCCCTCAGAGCTTGTTCCAAAACACAAATGACAGAAGAGAGGAGATGGAAGTGTAGGAAGAGAGACACAGAAGAATGGAGAGTAATTTGAAACAAGCAAACGAAATAACAACATAAATAATAACATAAAACGCAAACATAAACAAGGACAGAGAATCCTGGGAACAGTTACAGTTAAGAAAACTAACAGAGAAACAAAGTTCAAAAACAAGCAGAAAAATGGGCAGACAGAGCTGTGGAAGGAAGACCTCCCCCACCCGTCTTGTTTAGTCTCTAATATATTCATCAATGTCTCTTACCTCACTGAGGTCCAGTGTCTCTGTGGTGGTTGTGGTCCTGATGGCACCAGCTGTGCCATTTTTCAGCATGGCTTCTTTTTTAATGTCCCTTTTGGTTCAAGCCTCACATTTACCCAAACAGTATCAATGTCTGCCCCCACTACTGCAGGCTACACACCAAAGCAGCACAGACTTGCTGTGTGAAAGAGAGGAAGAATGAAAAAACTTTCCCTCAACAGCTCCACAAAAATTCCTTCCCCCGGATGAGAAGGGAAAGCGAGTGAGAGAGAATCAGGGAAAAACGAGTATCAGTACTCCAATGTGCATAGGTCAGTAGAAAAACAGCACTCCACTGGACAGGCAACTCCAGAGTGACAGCGTTCCATATGACTCCTCCTGACAGACAGAGAGAGAGAGAGAGAGAGAGAGAGAGAGAGAGAATGTCAGTCAGTCATCTGTGCGGTCTGCGTAAACCTTGTTTCCTATCAAACCCGTTGAACCACATTTCATCTGTATGCTCTCTCTAGCACCCACCTACCTGTCACCAACTGTTTTTATGAGGTGGAGTCGATGCCATATGGGTGGAGTCCTCTCCATGTCTGTACTGTATGGTAGCTGTTACACTTTAGGAGGTTTATTCCACTTCTAAATAATTTGGTTATTTAAAAAGGCAATATTATCATTTTGATCTTTGTTAAAATGAAAACTTTGATTAAAAAGAAAAATAAGGAAATTATTGCAATAATGCACATGAATATTTTGTGATATTTTCTGTAGCTCAGTGGTTAGAGCATGGCGTTAACGACGCCAAGGGCATGGGTTCGATCCCAGGGATTGCACACACTTAGAAACAATGTATATGTATAATGCAATGTAAGTCGCTTTGGATAAAAGCGTCTGCCAAAAAAATTAACTTTATGAGTGATTGTGAGGACAAAATTGCACAGATATGATAATTGACATCTCCATATCCTAAGAGTGTTTTTAAAGTAGTGAGTTTTGTTTGATGAAATCTTTAATCTGTGTGATTTTGTTTACTTATATATCAAAGGGCAAGTTGTAGATCAATCATTAATTTTAAGAACAGATAGTCTACTACAGCTGCCAGTTTAATCATTAACTTTCTTACTGGTTTCACTTTTCTCTGTAATTGTTTGATTTTGTCTGAGGTTCACGTCTTTTGGCCTCTGGTTCTAAACTAGATTTAATCATCAAAATATGGATCATTTAGTAATTTTAGTGTCAATTAATCTTTTAAACATGTAACGGCGGTCAACCACTTAGAAATCCAAGAGCAAGAGCATCGAGCAGCATATAAACAGTCACAGGATTGTGTATGTTTCTAACTATTCATTATAACGAATAGGATCCTTGGAGGAGTGCTACCCTATTAGACCACTATTTTCTTGCTAGTTCTGTTCAGTGTGCTAAACGCTGTATGAAGCGCTGAAGAGGTATTTAAATAAAACCATTCTTTTCACCCCTGTGCTTTTAAACTGTATGCTGTTCCATTTGAACCATGTTTAATTTTGTGGACGCCAATATGTTTAAAAAATGAATAGCAAATAACGCACCCTTACAATTTTAATTACTTAACAGGATTATGTTTAAGGCATTTATCAGTTGTTCTTATACAAGTGCTAGAAAACAAACTGCTAACCATACAGGTCTAAATAAAACAACGCAAACTCTTGCCAGAGCTGCGAATGTGTGTCTAAAGTTTGGAGCTGTATACTGCACTTTTCAAGAAGCTGCTTTCATCACAAGTGTTTTTATTAAATTTGTGTGAAAATATGTATTTGTGCATGACTTTTAAATCAGCCAAATACCACTAATCAGAATTAATTTATGTGTTATTTTTATGTAATTTATTTTTATGTGTTTATTTTATGTGGAACTGGAGTGCTGCCATGTTGAGATGAGATCACATGTCGAATACTACCCAACTCATCTCACTCACTTTTTAAATTGTCAGTGTTAACTGAAAACATTTTTGTTTAATGCTGCCACATAAAAAATACAAAATGCACTTTTATTGGGTGGTTTTTAAATGACTTGGCTAGACAAATTTATATTCTTTGGTATTCTTACATCAGTGCATGCATTAACTTATGAAAAGAGTGTTCATGGAAGTACTGTAGCAAACAATGGCAGCATTAAATTGAATGTTTTCACAAGTACATAAATTATTCAGGAAAACTATTGATTGTTTTGGAGAACAACACACATTACAACACTTTCCTGGCTGGGGACTTTTTCCACATTACTGGCAAACCCGGATGTAACATCCAGCTGATAAAATTCACTGGACAAATCTGCACAGCTGCTTTGTCTTGCCATGTGAGATATTACTAAAGTCAAAAATCATTACTCAGTACACAACATTACATATAAATTGCAGTACTGCACCCACCCAATCCACCTCACCCACAGCTTACGTCTGCCTGCCCCCACCCTGCATAATGAAGAGCAAAGTGAGTTAGGAACCTACAGGTAAGTTCATTGTGATTTTTAGGTATTGTCACCTTGCTCACCTGGTCTTACCTGATGGGTTGGATTCCCTGATGTGCAGATCAGAGAAGACTCATGTTTCAGAGATGAGATGAGGAGTGACACCAGGAAATAGTTAAAAACAGAGAGATAAACACAGCTAACAAAAACAGCAGAACACGCGATGTGTGTTTGTCTGGAGAGGTTCTGTATGGGAAGAAGGGCAAGTGTGGTCTTAAAAAAGCAGTTCGCTATTACTGAAATATT
This sequence comes from Botia almorhae, assembly GCA_036877575.1. Taxonomy (NCBI): domain Eukaryota; kingdom Metazoa; phylum Chordata; class Actinopteri; order Cypriniformes; family Botiidae; genus Botia; species Botia almorhae. The sequence continues at coordinate 4,760 of JAZGTJ010008922.1, read as the reverse complement.
TTCATCTCATACTTTTATACATCTATCCACTCCTCAGGGACTTTTCCCTTAGAAAGACTTCAGAAAGTGTTTTCTATTGACTGTGTTGTACTGCTGCTAAAAAGCAAAAAAACAAAAATTAAAAGCATAAAAACATATAATTTCAATATCTTCTTGCAGTAGAAAAGTAGCACCAAAAAAAGAAGCAATGTGGTACAAAGAAGGGAAATAACATAAAAATGATTTATGTTTGTGTGACTTTTTTCTTAACAAACTTGTCGGCAGAAGCTACCTAAATCTGTGAAAAGCTCTCTGTGGGGTATCATTCTCAAATGTAAAAACCATTCATACATATTTATTCTAAAATTGTTTACATTATTTTGTAGAATTATAATGAACTTTATATAAAAACAACTAAAGTTTATGGTTTGTCTGCATTTAGATAATGAAGTAAACATTCTGTCTTGATTTGATCAGTAATAGTCTAATAAAGAACATTTGAATTGTACAACTTCAGCTGAGACTTTGAGTTGCCACTCAAGTGACACTCAGTCACAGTGCTCAGTTTTGTGTAATATAAAACACAGAATTAAACACTGCCTGTTCAGCACAGTTTTAGACTGGATTAAACTGAACAGTAATGTAGTTTGATTAAGCAATATTTACATTTAGGCATTGTTATCCAAAGCAACTTACAAGGTGAGGAAAACGAATATGAAGTGATATATCATAGGGAGACAATAACGCTAAACAAAAAAATAAAAAGTGCTTTACAATGTTACAGTTAGAAAGTTACAAAGGTCTAACAATCTTTTGAGGCACTGCCTGTTGAAGGACAGAAATAAGAGTTATCGGTTCGTTTTTTCCTAACTAGGGAAAGCGGGTAATATATTCTTCTCGAGGATTTACAGAGAAGTTTTTAGCTGTTTCTTAAATGCTGTGAGGGATGAGACTGACCGAACAGAGTTTGGAAGATCATTCCACCAGCATGGAATTGTGAAGTTAAATGAGCAGTAGAGTGATTTTGTTCTCTTTGAAGAAGGTGCCACAAAGCACCCCTCATTTGCTTACTGCAGGCTTCTGGATGGGGTATAGATGTGTCGGAGGGTGTGAAGGTTTGTCGGTACAGAGCCGGTGGCCATTTTACATTTGCATTTATGCATTTGGCAGATGCTTTTATCCAAAGTGACTTACATTGCATTATACTATACATTGTTTTTGAGTATGTGCAATCCGTGGGATTGAACCCATGACCGTGGCACTGTTAACACCATGCTCTAAACACTGAGCTACAGTTTTTTTAAATAAGGGATGTGACATGCTCTTTTGGGCTCCTGGATGACAAGCTAAGCTGCTAGCTGCTATAGTTTAGTAATCAACAGCGTGTATTATTTAACCAGCACTGCTTCTGCCTTAATAAATGAAGTCTGTTGTTTAGACAGCAGCTTCCCGCCACTGTCACTTTGAGTTTCAGGTATGTACAGCTGACTGTCTAACAACATCCCGTGTAATGTCCACACAGGAGCTTAAAAATGAGCTCAAAGAACTGGTTATTTGACATTTGCAGGTAGACAGGAATGATGTTCATGATGACAGAGTTTAAGCTAAACTTTCAGGGCAAATTTTTTGAGTGTTTTGAGTCTTTGTGGTGATGTCATACAACTTTTTTTGATTCTTCAAAGTCAAACGTTCTTAAAAGAAACATATCTTATTTCTATTCTGTAAAACTTTTATCCACAAGAACCTTTTATGCAGCAGAAAGGTTCTATAAATATTAATGACTCCATATGGAACCCAACAAAGAACGTTTTAGGAACCAGTATATACATATATGTATTAGTATACATTTGATCATTAGTCTGTTTTTGACTAATGATGATAAATGTTAAATTGTATATTGTTAGGTAATCTTAATACTAGACATGCTGTCATTGCTTTTTGTTTGAATAATTTTCTCAGTTATATTCTGATTAATGGCAAGTAGCTGAGGTCGCTGTTAGATCACCAGGGTTGTGAACTCAAAGGCCCGCTTGTATTCATCATCACAACTTTTGTTTCCAAACATGCACTACCGCTCATTGACAGAAGAGGGCAGTAAAGAACTGTAAATCTCCACAGCTGCTCACAAACTGTTCAAAAATAGCTAAGAAATGTCTCCTGTCTCTAACACAGAAATAAACCCATGTGAGGCATGAGTTTGGAGGAATGGATCTTTATTATACAGCCCCCATGTCTGGCCCACTCCAATAATTGAATGTTCTGCCTAGAACCTCTGCTCTCCAGGCTCAGAGATGCTCCTCTCACATTTGAGGGTCAGTTTGTTTTGTGCTTCATCACTGCAGGTCAGACCTAAAGATAATGACTGAGGGGATTGTTGAAGGACTCTGGGCCTCTCACATGCATTCTTCTCCAGTTCTTAGCTATTAAAGCATGTAGGAAAAAGACAGCTACAGCATACACACCCAGCTTCCTACATGCATCCCATGAGCCTTCCAACATTAAACTAAACTCTTCCTGCTCTTGTTGTGGATTAGCATCTCACAATATGTCCACACAGAGATATGCAAAATGTTTATTTTTTACATACATTTGTAGATGTGTATAGAGGTAGAGCCAGGATTTTTTTATCTTATATAAGATGCACTAATGTCTAAGATCATTCTTTTTGTCATTAAACAACATTTAAACACAGGACACACAAAGGGTTTATGTCAACATACAGTGCAAATCATAGTGTATTAAAGAAGGGTGATTGTCAGAACAGTAATATACAGGGTTTGCATAAAGTAGGTGTAGCTCTGAGACAACAGGCACACAAATATTAATAATTATATGCAGGTACAGGGCACATTCCCACAGGTATGAACATTGACTGAACATTGTACTGAAACCTACAATACAACAGGCTCATTCGATCATATAATTTATGTATATAACACTGCTTTGTGTTACAGAGAGGCACAAACTCATCAAAACAACGTAACATTTCAATGGTAAAGACGGATGTGTCCAGTTTCAACAGTGTTTCTCTCTACATTCTGAAGGCACTTGTGACAGCAGCTTTGTATGAATAGTTAAAAAACAGAGTTACAAAATAACATTAAAGCTGCTTGTTTATCAATTAAAATGTTTTAACATATGTTGGACATAACTATATGTTTCATTATATAAACTGTCCCTCATACATACTTCCCTTAACATGTACTGTATGTATGGTTTTTATGCTTGTCAGTCCTTCACACTCCGGACAGGTAAATTACAGATTGGTCTTAAGGTTATAGAAAATTGTGACAAAGTCACAAAGGCTTGAAAAGTTCCTAACTAAGAGTACAAATGTGGCAGCCACTGGCCTCTGTCCACCTCTGTCTGAGCCCCCTTCAGGTTTCCAGTAGTTTTCACAGAGAGAAGATGACATCCTGACTGCAGGAGCGTTTGAAGCTGCATGAAGAGCTGAAGTACATCTCGCCATCTGTGCTGACATCATCATCGTCATCATCAGCATTCAGGACTGGAGCAGAGCTGCTCTTACGTCTGGTAGGTTAACAAAAAGAGAACTGTTTTTAATAAGGCCAAATGATATAGACAATATTTAAAAACTTCTACATTATATTATTATGACTATTATATACATTTGCAAAAGGTCACTAATGAATGATACAGTATAACGTGTTTACTTCATCTCAATGTGACATGTCATCTATCAGTGGTAATAAATCAAAGCGTTTTGAGCTGACTCTGGATCAGCAGTAAGGTTTTAATAGTTTACCTGATCTCACTGCGCAGTGATTTGAGTTGACTCTGGAGTTGTTCGTTGGCCTCCTGTTGCTCTTCAAGGTCTCTCTGCAGTTTCTTCTTGCTGTGCTCCAGTCGGTCGATCTCCTCCTCTGCCTCATCCATCTGCCTCTTCAGAGCCTTCAGACGCAGGTTCAGCTACACAAAACACAACATGACATCATTGACCCCTTTGAGATTTTTTCCTCTGAATGAAGAGATCTTTGCCAACCTGATCTTTCTGATCTTGCAGCGACTGATGATCTTCATCCACTTGCATCATTGTCTCCTTCACCCTACGCTCCAGCCGACGGTTTGCCAGCTGCAGGTTTGCTTGATCCCTACACACACACACACACACACACACACATTTAGAGTTGATTCTTTTTCTTTGAAGACATCAGACCTTTTGGAAAAGTCTCATGATGTTATGTCTAGGACCCACAATGGACTGGTTTTCCAGTTTACCTCTCCTCTGCTTCTAGTCTTTCCTCTAGTTCTTGGATGTGGTTCTCCAGCTGAGCCACCAGACCTTCTTTACTGGGCTTCTGAGAACCCTCCAAATAAGTGATCCTGCTCTTTAAATCCTTATTCTTCTCCAGACATCACACAAAATCCAGAGAGATCATGGGAATTGATAATTAGATATAAACAAAAGTTACTGGTGTATTCTTGCGACTTGTGCTAATTTGGTGATGTCAAGAGCTTTCATTACAGATGCTGGTTGGATAATGCATCTATAAGATGGATTTGTTGTTACCTGTCTCTCCAGGGCAATCTTGTCACCCTCCAAATCCTGTCTGCTGGCTCTTTCCTGCATGAGCTCATTCCTCATCTGCTCCAGCTGTCACAAAAACACAAAACAATAACAACCCAACCTGATTAGCTTTGCACCATTACAGTATGGTCTCCACAGCATTGTTAATTTGGTGAAATTCAGTTTAACTTGGAAGACAGTTTGAAATGTTATATAGAACCTTTAACCTTTTATAACTTTATCTTCACTAGTG